>CANYBF010176183.1:0-33417 GCA_948192965.1 Dalechampia spathulata
ACGAAAGCTAAGAGCAGTGGATTTGTAAAATGTTCGGAAGATGATAGTTGAAGATGGGCCAGCAAAGTAATCTCCTTTGATGGGGGAAGGATGAAACTGGGCTTGAAAGCCAGAAAGGAAGTACGAACAAAGCATGAATTAAGCAATGAAGTCAGCCAGCCAGCAAGGGAAGAGAAAGGGCAAGGAAGCCAGCAAGTCATTCTCCTCTACCCTGTATTTAGTCAGCCAATGATTAGCGAGCAAGGATAGAGTCAGACCAGAAAACCAGCTATCCCTAAATCCCTCTTTGCTGTCCCTGAGGATAGAGTAAGCGTGCAAGAGCTAGTCACTAAATGAAATCAGTCTATTCCACCTATAGGTGATAGAGACTCTTCCTAGTGCAAAGAGAAAGGATAAGAGCGTAATCTTTAGATGGTCATGGCAATAATAAAGGCAAGGCAAGGCTTTCTCCCGCCTATGAGTAGGAGGTTTGAGAGATCTTCTTTATGATTCACTTGATAGCTAACTTACTTTTCTATCTTAGTTGTTAAGGCTTCCTTAGATAGTCTAGATAAAGACTATAAGAGAAGAGTGAGGGAAGCTTGAATAAGAAGAGAGATCGGCCTGATTACGGGATTGGAGCACTTCCCTATTGAGTTAATAAGGCAAAGGCATACAACTGATATGCAATGTAAATCAGATATTAATGTGAACAGCAGATATGCGACATAATTACAGAGTAGCTAAGGAGATTCGACTAGCTTGAACGTCTTTCAGCTCTTGTTCAAATTGTTTCTGTGGTTCTCTTTCCCTTGGCTTCGGTTCCAGAGATTCGGATTCAAGTTCTACCATGGGCTATGACTAAAAGTCAGCCAATTCTCCCTTTTTTGGTTAAAAAGTCGTTTTTTTCAACCCATCCGCTTCGCTAAAGCATCTTCAAACCAGTAGCAAAGCTTCAGCGACTTCATTCCTCGTAGAGCTGGGTTCATGCCAATTTGACGGGGTTGGATGCGCCTGAATTGAATGTCTATCGCTCGTACCCAAGTATGCAAGCAACCTCGGGGAGTGGAAACCGTCTCTCCTTCTTATTGATAGCATTGGTCTCGGAAGGCCCTGGGCAAGTAAGTTCACTCTTTCTGCTGCTTTGCTCGCTCCCTAAGTCTGATTAAAGCTCTCGAGCCCGTTCCGAATGAGAATTGGATGTTGCTTCCTATTTGATTGGCGTTAAGGCTGAGAATGAAAATGAAAAGAAGAAATCAATGCTGCGAGGCATGGTTTGCTTACCCTACGAGGAACCCCGACCATGCTTAGGTTTTATCCTGATGGATAGACAGAAACCTTAACCGAAACCTGTTCAGGAGAGAGAAATTCACTACTATGTTCCATCTTTATCTATTAAGTAAGAGAAAGAGAAATCGGCTCCTGTTGAGAACAGAACTTGCAAACTGAGATCTTGGAGCTAAGGCTAAGACTCTTCCTAAAGCCGATGGGGACGTAGTTTCTTGTTCCAACCCAACCGTCTCCGCTTTTTTTATTTTTTTTTATAAGGCTGTAGTTCAAAATCCAGAATCTTATTAAGCTTAGAAGAAGAAAGGGGCATCTGCCCTGGTAAGCGGATATTCGGCTGTATGGAAGAAGGCTAGCGGTGTAGCGCACATCATTTCTCAAAGAGAGTGAGGCTCATCAGACGGCCAACCGTTGCGTCCTCGACGCTGCGTTAGCGTTAGGAGACATTGGAGGTTCAGCGAAAGACCCGGCTCGGTCCGGATGGGAGGATCGGAGGAATGAAGTCGCTGAAGCTTTGCTACTGGGCTGACAATAATCGCCTATTATGGAAATAGGAATAGATTATAGATTATAGCATCTGAGAGCTTGAACTCCGTAATGCGCTGCTAGTCTTAGAAAGAAAGGGATTTAAAGAATCGAATAGGCAGCTAGACTTTCCCTTCCTGAACCGTTTGTGTTCCGAGGTGATTATCAGTGGATAAAAATTTCCCAGTGTCTTTGATTCGGCTAAGGGGCCAGTGCCTTGAACTCTTCTTTTAGTTCTAGCACAGCCCTCTCACTTATGGCCTACATAGTCTCTCTCAGTCCAAGGTACTATCCTCTAGTCCGTCTTGTAGGAAATATCGTCATGTAAGTAAAGCACTATCTTCATTCTATCTCTTAGTATAGTTGGTAGCTATCTAAGGATTCGCAGCTCTCCAAAGGTGGGTTAATCAGTCTATCCCCATTCCCTTTCTTCCTTGCTTTCGATTAGGGGTCCCTGCCCTCCATTCTCTCAAGTACCTCTCCGCTTCCTCTGCTTGCTTTCATGTAGTTTATTGCGTAGGTAAAGGTAAAGTAAAATAGTTTATTCCGGCTAGACTTTCTTCTTGTCTTGACTTTTTTCTATTCGTTGAGGTACTTTTCACTCTTTTGAGGATGTAACAAGTCCTTCTTTCCAGTCCGCTAGCAGTCCATGCCTAACAGTCTTCGAAGCCGTATCAGGTCCCATTCCCTTAAGGACGTCTTTAAAGCTGCTTAAAGACTCAAAAAAGAACAATAGAGCAAGGAAATCCATATCTATATAACACCCGGGTTAGCAAGATCTGGTTGATGGATTGGTCCGACCTTAGTCTATTCCTTTCATCCTCTCTTCTTATCAGAACGGAATATCGGTTGTTCAAATTGTTACTTGTCGCGGATCGGTTGGTAAATGATTGTCTTTCTGAACTACCACTTCTGTCTCTTTGTATATTGAGCAATTGAGGTTGTTTACTGCCCCAATTGGCTTTTCTTTCTATTCACACACCGGGAGAGTGCTAATGCCCAAAGCCGGTACTGTTCAATGGTAAGATCTCTCCTATCTTCTTACTCTACAATGTGCCTAAGATGTTCCTCACTTAGGCTATCCACTGGGATTCATCTGTTAAGAAACCTAAGAAAGAACCAACACATCAAAGACCTACGTGACTTAGAGGTTAGTCTCCTGATCCTGTAGAGGAATGAAGTATCCGATCTGTCATTGGAACAAGAAGTGCCACGGTCCTGGTTGAATGAGACTGGGCGGTAGAAGAGATTAGATTCACACTGGCCTGGCTTTCAAAGTCACTCGCTGGATTGAAAAAGTAAAGTCTCTTTCCCTTTTTTGCTCACTTACGCTGGATGTAAGAGAACTGGCTTGGCGGGATCGAATGGAAGAGAACCAGATGTAAAAGCTTACAGGCTTAACCTACGACTGCTTATAGAGGGGCAGGTGTTGGGTAGGCTACCACTGCTGATGGAGGAGCTTTGGGCGATGCTATTGGCTAGAAGGCAGAAGCAATTGAATCTGCAACTGGCTCGCAAACTCTTCCTGCTTAGGTATACAACCTATGGAAAGGCTGACTTACTCCAGCATTGCTTTGATAACTTCACTTGCTTGCTAGCCTTAGGGACTCTAACTCCTACAAGTCGAACTCGCTCGCAGGTAGGGAGAAATGGAACTCCATGTGAGCTTTATCCTTTTCTTCTTAGGAGAAAGCACACAAGAAAGAGGAATGGCACTAGGGATCGGCCTTTTGAACGGACCTTGGACTTCTTCTTTCTATGCAATTCCGGGTTGATTGAGCAGAGTTGATCGGAACCGTGGTAGAATTGCTGCATAGCCTGCTTTCCTCTAAGAGGAAGTTATCCGTTAGCACACCCTTTTTGAATCTTCTTTGGTGCATCCTTTTCTAAGCTATAAGTCTTCATTTCATTCTTATCTAAGTAAGTTCTTTTCTTTCTATTTCTTGGCGTAAGTATCATGAACGGACTCCTTGCCTGGGGCTGTGCCCTATCAGCAGCTTCATAATCATTTTTTTCCAGCCCCCGCTGGAACCTCTTCGGCTCCCCCTAAAAATGGTCTCTTATGGGGTCTCTATTGGTCTTATAAAAAAAATATCCATTGAATTCTTCTTCAACCATAGAACTCAACAGTTACACCCAGCCCTTCCTTCCACTTTCGTTTCGGGATTAGATTAGATCCTTTCTTAGGCCCTTTTTTGGCTTGACAAATTAGCATATCTTAAAAAAAGAAAAAAATCCGAATTCCTGTGTAAGGACCGAAAGCTCTTTCCTCTCCTTCAGTCCCTTCTGAAGTTGTAGTTGAAAGTCCTTTCCTTTGATTGGAAGAAGAAGTCTACCCGAGCATAGAAATTGAAAGTCACATTCCGGCCAGGAAGTTCTCATAATCGGCTTGGGTGAGATAGCAGGGCTAGGGATCTCGGGGTCGGTCAAATCAGTGCATGGTACTGGGATCTAAGAGTAAGATCCTTATCCTTTCTTGTGGATAGCTTCCTGAAGATTCACGCTTTACTGTTTTAAATAGCTGTTGGTTTACCTTTAGTCAAGTCAGATGACAGAGAAGGTAGACTACGAACTTAAGCACTAGGGACGTCTTCGATCCGGAAATGCGATCCAAAGGACTTCCTTCTGTGGAAATCTGATTCTAGGGACACGTCTGTGGGAAATTGGTCCAAGGACTAGGGTTCGGTACATGCCATTCCGTTTGATTTATAGTAAGAGGGGAAGTCGCCTTCCCCTGTCAATGGAGGAAGATGAGCAAGATCAAGTTCTTCGACAGGACCATCCCGACCGAGGGCTAATCATAGATCTACTATGGTCTTTTTTTGATTCTTTTCTCTTGTTTCCGGTTAAAAGGTTGCCTTCTCTGGAAGCATTATGTTGAGTCACTCCAAGAGTAGAATCAGCAGCTCACCTCACGTTTTAGGAACAAAATGAGGAATCACACGTAGACGGACCTGAGCATTCTCCTGCTCTACGGAGCCCTCTGGAGCTAGAGTTGGGGCTGCTTGACGCTCTTCTTCTTTCGCTTCGCTCGAGTAACTACGTAACCTTTGAAAATGAGGCTCTTTTTTAGTTCTTAAGCGCTTATTGACCTTGTGACAAGGCCTTACCGCACCTGGGACATAGAATATATTGATAGCTCTCCAGGTGTTCCCTGGTAGGTAACTTCAGGTTCGTACCTGATTGAGTTGAGAATGTTGACTTATGCATGGTACCGCCGGTGGAAAGATCTCATAAGTCAGAGAGTCGTAATATTTACTTACATTTAAGGTTTGGGGCTGTTGATTGAAGAAGGCCCTAAAATCACGAAATGCTTATTGATATAGTTCTTTCTTCAACATAGACTTCATCTTCATCCACTTGTTCTCTACTTTTTTAGGTCAAGCATGGCTTTTTGCGTTCTCGTCTGCGTCTGCTTCAGTAACTTAGCTTAAGCTTCTTGTTTTTCGCAGCCGAATTCACAATTTGATTTCCGTCTTCGCGACCCGAAGACTGGATCTGAAACTGCCCTACCTCCGTACGTATGCCCCGACGAAAAACGAGATCGGATCGGTGGTTAACCCGCCGAAGAGAGATCTGTAGTTGACCTATGGTGGTTTGGTCCCCAGGCTTTCCTGATAGGACAAACTGGTTCATACCAGGCGTTCGAAACTACTTAATTTAATAGGATCTTAATTTACACGCGGGGCAAGAAAAGACAAGTAGAAAGGCTAAGGATTAAGGATATGCTTGAAACATACGATTAGACAACTGATAAAGAAAAGAAGAGACAAACCGAAGTCAGATCCAAAGATTGAAAGGAGAATTTCCGCCTTCTGAAAACCATGATCGGCTCTACCTTTATGAACGAACCCCTGGCTGGTCCTGCGGTAACAGGGCCCGTGTATGGGATAATTTAGTTATAGTTTTGGAGTGAATCTTATTCCTAAGAGTGGAAGGGAGAAGGTTATAAAAGGTTAGAATCTCCTCACTGTTAGCAAATGGGTTTTTCCTATCCAATTCAGCTTGTTCTTTCAGCTTCATTGATCGTTTCAAAGGCTAAAGCCGGAGTAGTTGATCCAGATTCAGTAGTTCTAAATTAAAAGATAGATAGAAGAATCCTGAATGAACAACCATCCACAAATGTCGATTCATTCAAGCAAGAGAGTGCAACAATCCTTTCCTTTGACACTGGTTTCGTAAACGAGTGAAAAATGTCTTGTACAGTTTCCCTTTTCCCTTTCAGCCAGTCCAAGAGTTCAGTTCACTCGAAAGCGGGTAGCCATTAAGGTAGTTTACTTGCTTACTTGTTAGAGTAAGGAAAGCGGCTGTTAAAGATTTGGTTTGAACCGGTTCCGCCCCACTCCTTATAGTAAGTACTGGTGAGAGGGAAAGAACGCTCCTACCCTTTACCCAAAGAGTCAAAGAATGGACCTATTGGTGTGCTGCTGCCCTCAACCGACCTGATCGTCCCAATCCGCTTGCCCTCACTAAAAAGAGATCCACAATCTCTTATCTAATGATAATGAATTTGCTATATAATCTTCCTTTGCCTAGCTGCCCATTGCTAGAACTTCCAGCGCAAAGGTGGTTGGTGTGGTAAGGCAAGCAACTCCTCTTTCCGAAGAAGAGTGCCTGCCCGAGCTTAAAGTTAAGCTTAGCTATAGGTAAAGTTCTCCCAGAGCCGGAGACACAGGCCCGCTATTCCTTCAGAAAGCGGGAATCCGCAAGGAAGGATAGGACACAGAATAAGGCAATCGAAGATTGTTCGTCGGATGAGACCGAGAACCGAAATCTTTCTATCAAAGAGCGAGAGAGACTGACTAGACCGCTGTCAACCAGCTCTGAAGGTTGCAAAGCCTTTTGAGTTCCCCTGAACGGAAGGAAAGACAGAGAGAACTCTATCTTAGCTACCGGGGAAGGAAAGGCAAGGGCTGGAGGGTCCCAGTCACTCGACTTGGAAGAAGAATTCTCCTAAGAAGAAACCAACTTCTGGACTTTCTGTGTCAAGCACAGGCATACGATTAAAAGAAGGTTTCTCAGTAACTATTAGCCAAAAAATCCCAAAAGCATCGATTGGAATAGGAAAACCATTGTGATGAACGTGAAATATGGCTATAGCCAGCCGTGTGCGAGCTTCCTTTTATCACGAGTTTTCGCCCCCACTTTGTGGAAACTGGAAGACTTAAAGCAGAAATGCCGCAGGCAGCAACATCTTCGCCGGATGTTCTATTCTAAAGCAGACGAAAGCTGGAAGCAGTGGGTCAGGGAGATGGAGCTCGACCCTAATCTTCGTGTGGTTCGGAACGCAACTGGGATCAGCGACGCCTTTCAAACTTAACATGTATACATTTTGAAGGATAATTAATGGTTGTTGACTATGATAAGTTTCCGCTTCCAGTCTACCACAGCATTCATCATACCAGACGGCGGGTTTATTTTGACTCTAAAATATGCACGAAAATGAAATTAGGCAGCTTGCCCATTCCCATTCGAGGTATTGCCCAAAAAACATTATCCTAGGGCGAAAAGCTCCAAAAAGTTCACCACAGTACCAGTTTTTGAATTAGCTAGACGACAGAGTCACGCTTGTCTTTTTAAGTTTTTATCCAATATCATCATCTAGATGCAATGATGCAGCATAAAGGATGGAGGGCGGTTGGGTGGGGTGTAGTTAGGCATGATTTTTCTGAGCCTATTAGCTATGACTTTTGTTTTCACCTTGTATGCCACGTTACACAGGCTAATGGGTCTGAACTGGCCAAAAAACTGGGGTGCGTTAACTTTCGGGATTAGGACGATGAAGGTATGGTTGAGACTCTCCTTCAACGATGCTGTTGTGAAGGCTTTTTGGACTATTGACACTAAATCTCCTTACACTATTTCCCAGCACTTCTGGTAGAAGATAGGCTGAAAACCGGCCGGCCCAGGGGCTTTAAAGGCTCCCATGGCGAAGACCGCCTTTTTTTTGACTTAAAGTCTGTGCTGTGAAGAAGTCCGAGCATCATACCGTTAACTATGCTATAAGATGAGCCATATGCAAACCGAACTGCTCATGGGGGCACGCCAGCGCTCCGTCTTTCAATTGAGTTCAGTCTATCTGGATTCTGACGTCATCTGGCAGGTTCAAAAGTATCTGAACTATCCCCTGTTGGGTAGAAAATTGTTGACTCCAACCAAAAGTGCAATGCACTAAAGCCGCCATGTCTTTCACATGAACAGAGCTTCCCTTCTCTTCTCCTCCCACCACCCTCAGAGAGGGATCGCTACGATGCTCACTTCTTTGGTGTGGATGTCCTTTCTTACCCAACCTTAGCGTACTTAGTTGTTCTTACCCAACCTTAGCGTACTTAGTTGTTAAACCATAGGTCGGAGTTTCAATACGGGATTCCTTCCCGGTCCCTCTTATAGAGGGTTCCTCCATTCCTATTTTCTAGGCTTCTCTATCACACTCTTCTCAGCCCAGGCCAGATAGACGAAAGAGGGTATGAAGATCTGAAGCTCCCGTAGTTCCTTTTTATGTTCAAGATGAGCCAACCCAACTTCCTTTTTTACTTTCCTAAAACCGGCGAATACCCCCACCTTCATCCTTTGGCTTGCAAACCTTGTGCCAGGTTACCGTCACTGACTTATTTTCTCCGGGACCCATGACCTGAAAAAGTTCCGAACCCCATCTCTCCCATTTCATTGATGTCTGCCCAATAACAAGAAACTGCGAAGGAATGGATAGGCCCTACTACTAAGAAAAGAGAAAACCAAAAACTCTTCCTGCCAGGTTGAGAAGCTTGCCCGACCAGCCCGACAGCCTAGACTTCACCATCGTAACCAATGGCCTTTGTAACGTAACAGCTTTTTAAAAAAGCCATTCATTTGCCTAACTTATCCAATGCCATTTTTTTCTATCTTTCTTCCGGGGATCAACCCCTCCAGACTCTCACAGCCCGATAAGTCAATATCATACCTTCCCTTCTCTCTCCTTAAAAGTGATGCGATTACCTACCTTATAGTTGCGTTATGCGTAGCCTTGCAGCAGAATGAGTTGGATATAAAAGATGTGCTAAGATCGATCTATGCCTTCAATAGCAAGTTGGCAGCTGCCTTCTCCTATGCTTTTTCTGGGATTCAATACCGGCATTAGAAGTATATCAAGAAAGAGGGACAGAGTTGGTGGACTACATAGAACTAAGCTAACAGCATTGGCTTTCCTACGAGTAGACATTGAGGGCAATAGGTAAGTTGAGGTCCATAGGAGGTAGGTAATTAGGTTGCATCCATAGTGGGGCATTTTTTCTTTCTCTTGCTTCTCCCTTTTGAGTCTGTTTGAGTTCTTGCTCCAGTTGTCGTTACAGTTTCAGCAGTTTTTCTTTCTTTGCCGGCAGTCTTTGTGGGAGCCTTAGTAGCATAGCAGTTCCGAGGTAATCTGTCTAGTAACTTAGTACCTTTTGGAGGCTCGATGTAGTTTCGCTATGGCTCGATGTAATTGAGCTATAGCGAAACTACATCGAGCTATAGCGAAACTATTGGGAAGCAACTAGGTTAAACTGCTGATCTTCTGGAGTAGTCTTACCTGGGGAAACAGACTGTAATCGCCGCCGAGAATAAACATGCTGTGCCGGGTGATTGGAATCCTCTGAGGTCAGCTGAACAGGCTGACAATCGGCAGAAGAGTGAGGCTGATCCGTAACATCAACTGCAGAAGAATGAGGGTCGAGTTGATGAACAGGAAAAGGCCGCAATACATCTCCATCACCATTCTCCCCCGGGGCGGATTAAATAGGTTAAGGAAAATATGAGGCGACCCCATTAAAGTAAAGCGAACATTCAAGGATACATCGAGTCTCTTGGATTTCACGTCATAGCATCTATACCCGGAC
The DNA here is from genome assembly GCA_948192965.1 of Dalechampia spathulata. Taxonomy (NCBI): domain Eukaryota; kingdom Viridiplantae; phylum Streptophyta; class Magnoliopsida; order Malpighiales; family Euphorbiaceae; genus Dalechampia; species Dalechampia spathulata. Next base: position 9,645 of record CANYBF010176183.1, read on the forward strand.
TGAGCATATCCAAGAAAGACAGAAGTGGTTTCCTTAGGGACCATTTTTCTCTTAACTGCGCAGGAATATGAAAACAAAACACGTGCATTCAAACACTCGAAAATGCTATAGGATGGTGCTGCCCCAGTAAGAAGTTCGTGAGGTGCCGCTGCAGCTTATTCCCTCTCTCTCTCCCCCCAAAAAAAAGGAGAGAGATGCCCCGTCCCTTCTTTATGCACATCCATATACATAGCCAGACACAAAGGTCTACAATCCGGTAAAAATCTGCGGTTCATGAAGAGTCTCTTGTTCTCTTACTTACTCTAGTGGCTGGCAAAGGCCAACCGAGAGGGGAGAACGAATGGCTCAGGAATCGACTGGTTCCGAGCGGACTTGTGGAGCTGCTGCTTGGATTATCGTATCGTAGAATAAGAGGAGCCGTCTTAGGTAATTACTTCACTTATAAGAAAGATGCCGCCGCTGCGAGGCGAAGGAGTAACTTGTCTGGTCTTGCGGTGTACTAACTCCCGTTACGAGAATGAAAAAAGCCCCAGCCCGCCCCTTTAGTGATTGTGATCAAGAGCACACACTGGACCTGACCCAGTAATCATCATCTGACGCGAAGCAAAAAGAAGGGGGAACCCTTCCTTCCCAGCCCAGCCGCCCCTCCCCCCCCTCTAGCCGCCTACCTACTCGTGCTCGTAGCTCGATCGGAGGTCAAGAGTGTGGTCCGGCGGAAAAGAAAAATAGAAGTCGTCTGTATCAAGTGTATCAAGTGATACGTGAATTGCTCAGTAGTGCTTCGCCACTACCGTCGCTGGCGGAAATAGCTTAATGGTAGAGCATAGCCTTGCCAAGGCTGAGGTTGAGGGTTCAAGTCCCTCCTTCCGCTCTTGGCTTCATCGTTTAGTGATAACGAGTGGAGTAGGCAGCGAGTAGAGTGCATAAGCCCCTTTAGAGTTAGAGAGAGAGGCGAGCTGCAAGCAGCCCCTTCCCTTGTTTGTATAGGGAAAAAAACCTTTCTTACTCAAAAAGGGGAAAGCGAAAACCTACTCCTAACAGGTTGCTGGCTTTTCAGCCCAAGAGTTTCGCTATAGCTCAATTACATCGAGCGTTGCGCGCTAGCGTTTTACCTTACTAGTAAAGGGGCTGCTAGTTGTAGCGCGCAGTGTACTAGTGAATAGGAAAAGCAGATTGATATTACTAATGACGGATGGAGGTTGAGGATAGAACATGTTCGGTGCCTCGCCCTTGTCTCCTTCGCCGTAGACTGCAAATGATGGGAATTCTATCGATAAAGAAGAGGCATAGGCATCGCCTCTCGATCCAATCCGTCTTCCCTGGCCTCCCCAACACACTCTTGATACGAAAAAAACCTCCCACCATAGCATAGAGAAGAGATCTAAAGAAAGTAAGGGTCCCCCCGATCACCCTTTCCTTTGAACCTGAACTGGTCGAGAGAGATGAACCCGCACCACCATTTTTTAACCTTCGAACCGAAACCCCCAACTAGAGATAGAATTCCAGAACCTAAACAACTCAGTTGAGAGCTCCGTGACCGTTCAAGGGAAGGTCCACCAATGATTGATAGGCCATCCCCCCCCCCCCCTATCCGTCTCTTGATCCCTCATTCCACTAATCCGTTGTTACTGATTCATTCAAGGCATAGACTCCCCACTTCTTTGTCTTATTAGCGCAGGTGTTCGTCAACGATGAAAGCCGCTGAACTTTTGACTCTTTTTGAGAAAGAGGGCTAGGCCCAGGAGAGGTTATATAATACACTCGACTGGTTGGAGAGGAGGGCTTTCAGGGACTGGGGAAGACGGGTGGATTATAGAGCTAAGGGCGGATCGAAGGTTTGTCCATTGGGATTGGGCATGGACGAGCCTCTCCTTTCAGTCGAGCATTTTCAAACCTCGACTGGGACAGCATTTTTGAAAAAATGAAATAAGAAAAACTTCTCACATCGCGTCATTAACCGGTGTAGGATTAAAGTAAAGATCAGGTCCAGGATTCGAGTGAAATCGACCTTCCCTCTCATCCCGGCAAGGAATTCAATCAAATGTTCGTTGTTCAAGATCTCGGCTGCTCAAGCAGTTTGACTAGCTGCTCCTCCGACCCGGAGTGGATTCTAGGGGAAGGACAGAGCCTCACCTTGCAGTAGGAAGGTGTTCGTTGCTGGGACGGGTTCAAACAGGTAAAGGGAGGAGGAATTCAAGACTCCGATCTTACTAGGGATTCATCACTGGCTAGGGCTTTCGAATCAAAGCATGGGCATCTGCAACTAAGAGGGAGCAGTAGATCGTCGATTGACGAGCCGGGTCAGTAAACTTCTATTGATTATTGATTCGACTAGAGCGGCTCCTAGCAGCAAACTTGTATGAAGGGCCCCCATGGAGACGCAGGAGATGCAGGAGCCGCTAGCCGGATCGACCAATAAATGAGAGGCCAGAGGGATGGGCTCATTCGACTAATCAGAGATCCCTGGCCCTACCTAGATGTCCCTGAAATAGGGGATTGGTTGATCGGAAAGCTCAGGCAGGAGTAGGACATTCCATAAAAATCTTTCTGATCTGCTAGCTGGTGGTCCTCTAAAATCCCATTTTTTCATCGACAGGTAGGGTGAATTCTAAGGTTCCTTATTCCGGTTGTAAAGCGGAATAAGAGGGAGAATGGGCACAGCCCCACCAGCAGTCCGCGTTTTTGACCTGAAAGGAATTGAAAATGAAACAAAAATATGTGTCCACTTCCTGACCCGGCTCACCTGCCTCTGAAGCTGGAATGCCTTTCTAGAGGAGACTACCCGAGGAATCGAAAAGTTTGAAGTGGGATATGGAATGTGATTGGTGATGGATGGTGGTTATGAAATAAGTTCTGCATCAGATGATGAGCCCATGCGAAAACTTTTGCTTTTTTTGGCGCCCGTAGGCTATTAGATTGAGTCGAAAGCCTACCAACGCATAAAAGTTCCGATTCGAGCGAGAGCCCAAACGGGGGAGGCGAGAACATCTTGATCGAAAGCTCTACTGTTCTGAATAGTGAGAAAGAGTTTTCAAAATTCGATCGAGAATCTCATCATCTGTTAGGTGAGCCAACCGACCGATCGAGTTGGGCTGGGCGTCCATGTCACAGAACCTTTCTTCTAGCCAAGAATCCCATTATGGATCGAATCGGGGCGGATCCAATTCATTAAAAATCTACCCGTTTTAACACTCAGAAAAAAACCTAGAAAAGGCGAGGCAAGGCTATAGGAAAATTTTGTCCAGGATCTAGTAATCTAAGCCTTGCGGTCGGCTCGTATTAGCCTGTGCTTTTATTACAGGTAGTCATTCCCCCCGTTCCTTTAGTCTTTTCAACGGTACTTGAATCTTAAGTCGCGGTCATGTCTTGCCCCCCCAGTATACTGACCGGTTCCATGTTTCCCCCGAATTTCATCAGTTCCAGGCTCAAGTGCCTGCTCATCTATCTTCATTCAAAAGGCGAACATTTCCATTGAGTGAGTGTAACTGCTATGGTTTACAGTCAATAGTTCTTAACCAACCCTTTCTTTTCTCGCGGAGCTTTATAAAGCTTTAAGAGAGAATAGGGAGTAAGGGGGACCTTCGCTTCATTATCAATTTGACCCGGATCTTCTTTCTTCTCCTGCGGAGCCCTGAAAAAGTAACCGGCGGCAGGTTAGTACAGTTCTCCTGCTGCTGATTTGGCCCTGCGCTGATTCAGGAGCTTCTTCTTTAGTCTAGGATTCTAAAGAATAATCAAATAAAAAGAAACGGCTGGGCGAGAACAAGAAGCGGTCGTCGTCCGGCGGCCGGTAGCTCTACTAAGCGAAGAACCGCTCGCTGCCTTTTCTTCGCGAAGAAAATGTGCAGGTAGCCTAGGAGAAGAGAAGCAAGCTCCCTTCGCCTACCTCTCATCTATAGGCGGCAATGGTCAGAGCTGGTAAGCATGGTAACAGTCTCGGCGGCCGGGAGCCGGCGCTCCGCGTTCTATCTAGGTTCAGCTCTTACGTACGCCCCACCTTACATAGAAGAACCCGTGTGAGTGGGAGGGGATTGAATCATTCATTCATCGGAAACGTCTTCTTCCGTGATCCATTTCATGTCAACTCTAATTAGTTATCAAAAAGCCTACTTTACATTTACAAAGGGAACCTTGCAACCTTGCGGTTCCCGGTAACCGGCCGTATCGGCCCGGTAACCTTCGTCACCGTCAGCATTTGGTACTCTCTCGATAGCTTCAATAGTTCACTGAAAGCTTTGGGTGTAATGAACCGCAAGTCCTTCAGAAAGAAATCAGAAAGAAAGACATAATAAAAAAGAAAGAAAGGCTTGGTTGCGGGAACTGACGGTGACGAAGGTTACCGACTTTCGGTGGACGCGGAGCCAACGAGTTCATTCGAACAGCGTAACGAGTCTAAGGTTAAAGAAGCGTTCGCCAACTTTGTTTGATAGATATAGCATTGCAAGCAAAGTTCTATTAGAGTCGCGAGCTTGTTGTAGTCGGTCCTAAAGGCTAAAGGGAGAACCTTGCTGCTTACTTGCTATATCCCCGCGTTCTTGCACGGCTCGGCTCGTTCTTCGAGCCCTGCTTTCCCCCTCTCTCCGTTCTCTCGTCCAAAACAAAAACTGGCCTATGGAGTATAGCCAAGTGGTAAGGCATCGGTTTTTGGTACCGGCATGCAAAGGTTCGAATCCTTTTACTCCAGATTATGAAAACCCGATCGGATCTGTCAAGAACAAGCTGACGACTACAAGGGAAGCGGCTGCCTGCAGTCCCTGAGCCTAGCTTGTAGCAAGCCAAAAGTTTCACTTGAACCTACTTTGCTAAGAGAAAAGACAGACGGTAGAAAGCAATCCCTTCCAACCAGCTAACCCGCGGAGTTGAACACTGACTTCGGCCAGGTTCTTCCCTGGCCCTTGCTTAACTCCTTGCTCCGTAAACCGGTCGCTGGTTGATCTGCCCCGGCGAGAGCCCAGCCCGGGAGGAATGGAATGCGCGGTTCCCCGGCGCTTCATGGGACGGGCGTTCGCAGTCCCCCTAAAGTTGCCCCCATCAATAGGCCGAAAAAGGTTGCAATCAATTGCCCTTCCCGTTCTCCTCAAACAAAAGACTACCATACACGTCCTTTGCCGGCAAGCTACCCTCGTCCGTCATTTCTATCCGCCCCGAGATCGGATCGACTACTCTACTACCAGAATGCCGAAGTTTCTTCAATAGGACGGAGAATGAAGGAAGAGCTTCTTAAGAATCGTCAGAGGCCCTGCACCCGCACCGCTTCATTCGATGGCTCGATCATAAAGATCGGGAAGGAAATCTTCGTTTGATCAATCGACGCAAGGTTTCTCCGGTCCCGAGGTTGCCTCAGAACCTTTCACTGCAACGTTTGATCATCATGCCATCCAATTCTACTCTCTGTTTTGTTTTTCCGATTGAGCAAGCACTTTCTCTCTTTCTCGTTCTCGTACGAGGCTTCAGGATAGAGCAATCGCTTTATTCCGAAATGGAGAGTGACTACCGGAGAACCGGGCCGGGGAAGTTGTGGTTTTCCGGCAAAGCAGGAAAGGAATGAATTTTCCTTTTCCGACGGAGAGAGAACGGCGAGGCGCTGTCAAGCGGACCGATCCGGGATTCGGAATGAAGGCTCGGGGAAAAAAAAGAATTCTGCGCTGCGCCCACTCGCCCTAACTACTAAAGCGACGGAGGGGAAAAACATCTCACGTAAGAGAACACTTCGAGACTTGTTCGAGACAGGGGCTTAAGTTAAGGTAAGGGCTTCGTATTTTTTTTTTATAAAAAAAGGAACTATACTAACCCCGTCATGAGAGGAATGCAAAATCCAAACACAGAGTGCTTATGATATGAGAGGAATGAATGCTTCGGTGAAGTCAGTCAGAATCGTCACGTCAATAAGGGGGAAATCACGTAAAGCGGCACTCAATTGACGTTCGGGAAGTGCTTTATTTTCTATTGTACCCTCCCTGCTCGCTACGCGACTCTTGACGCGCAGCTCTCTCTGTGTAGTCGTAGTCGTTGCAGTCGGCATTCTATAAGCGGTAGCTCCCCGCCCAGAATGCCTCTTCCTACTGCCTCCTTCCCCGCGCTGGGGAAGCTCTCAGGGAACTGGAAGTTTACAAAGTCAACGTGTTGTATATTGGGCAACCTTTGTCTCCTGTCGTGACTTCTATGGATAAAGTCAGCTAAACTCCAACAGTCGTGACCATGACGGTTTGTGGAGGCTTGGTTTAGTTTTTAAACTAATAGGCACAGGGCGTTGACAAAGGGGAAGAGCCCCCATTCTCTTCCATTGTCTTCTCGAAAAGAGAAGCGGCTGGATCCTGACGCTCTGCTCCCCGGAGAACCGGAAGAACGAAAGCATGACTGACTGAGATGTGCGTGCGGAGGGCCGAAAAAAGAACAAAAAAAGCAAGCAATATAAAAAAGAAAGGGGTGATTCAGATTTGGTAAAGTTTAGGTGAAGTAATGGCTTCAGAGGCATTGAATTAGGTTATATAGTAACGGTCCACCACCAACCAAAGTTCCGCCCCGGGAGGTACACAAGGCAATCTTCCGAGGAAGATTCCACCTGCGATCCGCTGTGATGGTTTGTGAAGCCATCCGCCCAGGGTGAGTTAAAGCTAACCCTCGACGTCCACGTTATATACGTCAAACGAACCAATGATAGGCAAGATGTACAGGGAAGAGGCTCTCCTCTTTGCTAGCGTATAAGGGTGCTAGCGCATACGGTGTAGTCTATTTCTTTGCTAAGCTTGTTGAACAACGCAAAGAAAGAGGGTCACTCGGCCCGAAATTTTTAAGAAATCTAACCTCGTTATAGGGGGTTCCGCTACTTACCGATAGGTCAGGGGTTCCGCTACTGGCTTTTTTAAGCCTGGGGAGAAGCGAAGAGAGCTTGTTAGAGCCCACAAGGTACAGTTACGACTGGGAGATAGTGGGACAAGACTCACTGAAGAGTTTAAACTCCGGATTGAAAGTAGCTAAATCGCCTGTATAACGGATCTACGAATAGCCTACGCCTCTAACAACGAAGGGGGTTAGGGCGGTTCCTTAGGCACCTTCACATCTACATCTACTTATAACATAACAAGCACGCGTACACTTTTTCAAGCTGGAATCAAGTTATCTTAACTGATAATGCACTTATAGCATTTTAATGGCAGCTACACATTTGTACTCACAGTCGATACTCGGGATTTCGTTTAGCTAAGTGGCCTGTAGACTAGAATAGTCAACCTCGCCCTAATTTAACATCTGCTTGAACTCCCGATCGTATTTATAAACAAAAAAACTTCTCGAGCTGGATTAGAAGATTAGTATATGAATTCCCTGGTGACTTTCTTTCCAAAGCCCCGCAAGCCAAGCCACTCATGCCAAGCAGCTAACTTCGAGCTAGAACTAAGGGATTATAATAGTAAGTTCCCCGGGGGATTTCTTTCCTATGCTTGATGGCTAAGTTGCCTTCCACACGTGCACTGAAAGCAGAGTCTGCTACTCGCCTTAGGCAAAACCCGGAGTCTCTTGCCCTCATTCTCCTATCTTAAATAAGGCCTTACCTGAACGGTGGCATAAAAAAAAGCCTTTGAACGGCTGCCGCGCCTGATTCGACTCACCATTCTTATTCTTAGGCCTTCTTTGTCTTCGCATTACCCTAGTTCCTTAATCCAAATAGCCATAGTAGAAGCTTAGCTAGCTAACCCAAGTCCGTAGCTAAAGTTCTAAAAAAAGAGTTCCATTCCCCTTACTCGTATTGCAGGCAAATCCCGTTACTAGTAGTTCTGGTTAGCCCACTTGCCCGAGCACACTCTAAACTTGTAGATGCGCCAATCCCGCCTTCCCCCACGAGAACAGAAAACCCAACAGACCACGAACACCAGCACGCATGAAAAGAGCCCTTTTGAAAGCATACCCAAGCCAAGAGCGGGCATCCATCCAATCTTCACTTATAGACATCAAAGGGCATGGCCCCATTTCCGAACGACTTATAACGAGCAAGTTACTACCTCGGCTGAATGTTGGGACAAACAGCAATAACCGTGCTTATCCTTCTAATAAAGAAACTAAACCTTACCGCTCCGTGGGAAACCGATTCACCCATTACTGCTACTACTAGTGTAATATTAACACGCACGGCTACCTATATAACAAGTTAGTAGCCTCTGACCTCTGTCTCACGACCGCAAATAGAACCTGTAGCTTCATGCCCTGACCCTGACCTGACTACTACTGGCTTAGCTGCCTAGCTACAAACTCCAAAGCCCGGATTTCCGATCCTTACTTAGCTTAGAGTCCCAAAAGGTGTTATAAGCTGGAAACTGAGAAGCTACTCGTTTATGATATGAGTAGGAATTCCCATCGGTGCCCAGAAGGCTTTAGCGTTTAGAGAGCAAACCCTTTCTTCACACTTTTGCCGAAGCGCCTCGATCTTTTGTGGGGCTTGGTTTTCCCAGCTGCTTTTCTATGCGTCGTTGGGAGAACCTTTCAAATTCTTAATCCCTGGTAATCCACTTATGTTCTGACTACCTTTATTCTGGAGGGGGCTCTGTTCTGAAGGACACCTTCTCCTTTCCCATAGTGATAGTAATAGCCTCTTAAGTCCGGTCCGAATCACAGGGTATGGTATACAACGGCTAAGATGACGTCGACACTTAGTCTGTTTGCACAGAGCAAATAGTGGTGGAGGAATAAAACCTCGCATGTCAGGGGCTCCTTCTCATTACAGTTTTACGTTTACTTAAATGGTGGGCTTGTAGATTAGGTAGGTGTGTCAAAAAGGCCTTCTATAAGAGTGTATCCTCTTTTACTGCTGCCAAGCCGCTTACAATAAGAAAAAGGGCTTACATCGCTATCGCTCCTCACACATCAACGACCGGAGAAACTGCAATTGCACAACCAAGAAAAAGCGTCTTTCTTGCTTCGTTATAACTTAGACTCAAAAAAGAAGTAGAAGTCAATGGCATCGCTGACTCATTCAAATGCAACCAAACAAGATGCTTAACACATCTAATTGGAATAATTGGAAGGGGGATGTCCCTAATTCAACTCACTCTCTTTCTTCTCGCGCGTATCGTATACTTATTATTGTTCAAAGCTTAGCCGCACTGATGAAGTCGATCGAATGCTCCTTTCGGTTCGGTGATTCGGTTCTTTCACTCCTAAAGAAGGTTTCCTAGTTCGGAATCGTAGAAGGAAGCTTGGGAGAATAAGTCTACCCTTGCCTTGTGTTGTGATGTCAGGGGGAAAAAGAATAGAGTCTCCTGTTTAGGTTCACATCGGTACAAAAGAACGGAATACCTTTCCAATACCGAAAGCTGGAAAGGGGCGAAGCGGACAGCATAGAATCGTCTGTTTGATTTGATGCCGAGGGCTGTGAAAACAAGATTTTTATTGAATTTCACTCGGGAAGCAAGCGAACTTAAATTCTTATAGCAAAGAGTGGCTCGTGCATCATCTTTCTCGATGCTTTGAATAGCGTAGTTTAATACCTTTACGATTCTCTATAACTAAGGAGCTCTCAATAGCAAGCCTTCGTTACAGAAGGTATGAGGGAATTCTTTCCTTGCTTTACTCAAGCTTTCACGTGGCGAGTTAGTCAAATTTCGCCTTAGTTTCAAGCAGCAAGGAGAGCAGCAGTGACTACCTTCCTTCACCTTTAAAGGTAGCGAGTGCACTACATTGAGTTAAGCTCCAATCAATTCCATTCCTCACAAAAAAGATATACTGAAAGATTATGTAGGTGTTCAGTGTACGACTCTCAAGCTCTTACCTAACTTCCATTCGAAAAGCCTGAGCCCATAAGAGCTTAGCCCTGTGTAGGCCGAAATGGTCTCGCGAAGCCGGTCACCGTCTGGTAGAGTAGGAAAGAAGTCAAAGGGCAGGAGCATGAGAAAGGTAGAGCTTTACACCAACTCAGTCGATCAATGTGAAGAGAAGAGTTCCGCACCAGGACTCAAACGGAGGTAGCTTCCAGAGCACTTCCCAAAGATGCATCCCATCTCTTTCTTGGGTCAAGAACCGAGCACATTTCCAGTGTGTTATCATTTATCATTTGAATTTCTCCTACCTATTAATTCTCATATTATGAGAAAATTGGACTCATTTGTAATGAAAAAAGTCTATTCCACTCTCTATTTAGCTTTTCATTTTGCTTTACTTAAACCTTTTGTCCAACCGCCATTGTAATTTGCTTTGTTATTTTCATTTCTTCTTTTTTCAATGATACGAATGTAGCTTTTGCTGCAGATCATAATGCTAATTCTGTCGGCGTTTACTCTTCATCAAGCAATTCTAATTCAATTAATCCTAATGTCCATGACGCCCCTCTACTTCATAATGAAAATAACGAACCGGGGAATAACAATAACGACCCGGTTCCAAATTATGTCCCTCCTCTTGACGTTGTGGATCAGTTTAGGGTCCTCAACATTGAAATGGAACAATATCTCTTTGCTCGTATTCGATTGTTAGAAATGCGTTTAATTGACGGGTTGCCAACCCAATTCAACCATGGTGAATACGAAGCATTGGTCCGACAATTTTTAGATAACACTATTTCCATTAGTCATTATAGAACTACCCTCTCAAATGAAATCTCTGAAATTTCAGCAATGGAATTGAAAGCAGATTTCGTTGAAAAACTCTTTGATTTGTTGCTGAACGAGCCGGCAGAACAATTTACTCAGTTATTACAAAACTCCCCTTTCCCTGAAAGAGTTTGCGAGGGCACCTTGGAGCAGTTTGGGGACAGGAAGACTTGGACTGGGGCAATTCAGAAGCTGGGAACTTCGCTCACCTATTGGAAATCAATATGGGTGCCTACTGGATCCTGTCTTATCAGATGTGGAGACTACCCCAGGTCCCACTGCTAGGAGCAAGAGGATGTATCGGTTACGCTCCAGCCAAGGAAGTACTACGCAAGGTGTCTACGCTGGCTCCATATCTCCTTCAATCCTAAACCCGGGATCCCGTCATCTTTGAAGCTCTTATATTACCTTTAGCCTAGCGAAAGTACGAATTGGATGATCGGGCCGAGACAAAACCTAGTATGGCAGCTGATAGCTAGAAAGATTCTGTCTCGCGATCTGGAAAGATCTGCTTTGAAAGGACCAGGAAAAAGAAAAGAGACGAGACCCTTTCTATTCTACGATCGGAGTTTGACTATCTGTAACGATAGGAGCAAACATATGAGTCATATTCAAGATCTCCCTATGGAAGGAAGGTTGAGTGAAGGAAGCGGGTCAGAGACGAGTTCAGACAGACTTGAGACTTAAACTGTCCCTCCGAAAGTCGGATAAGCATTACAAGTCAAGACCAGCTTATGGGGAACCTTCAACTACAAGTGTCCCAGACGAAAAAACCTATTCTTCTAATATTTTATTCCGGGTAGCAAGACATTTACCGCTTGACTGTTAACTAAACAGAGTCTTTATCACCTTAAGGATAAGGAGCAATAGACGGAATTAGTGATAGCTGTACCAATTAGATGAAGGAAGCAAGGGAGTCAATAGACTGTTCGTAGCGGGATAAGACTTTTAACGCTTTCTTCATTGCGCAAGAATTCAGATATTTTTAAGGAACTGATTGATCTGTAATAAACTGTCTTACTAGCACCCGTAATAGGCCTACTTAGAGGAATGGGTAGCGCCTTTACCTTCTTTCATGATGTAGTTGCTGGAAGCATTTCACTCCTAGGTTAAAGAGATGTGGAACTCTTTGACAGCAGGAACGATGGTACTTGACTGCGAAGGAAAAGAACTTGAGACTCGGCTTAGTGTCTTACGTGATAAGGCCTCTCTTTAAGCATCAAAACAAGAGTTACAGGGGGCCAAGGAGCCACGCAGCGCCCGTCTCATTCACTATACTTCTCCCTTCCTTCGTCCTATGGACGAACCTCCAGCTTGTCTGGTGTTCCGGGCTACCTATTCAAAGATGAACTAATTGCCTTTGCTTTCCTCTAATGGCAGAGGCCTCCTATAATGGATCAAGTTGCTATATGGAAAAGCTTCGTTCTACCCCTGTTATGGGTCCTGAGGGCATCGGCCTCCATTTGCGTGGGTTTTGTTTTGGAAAGCAGACTTTTGATCCTTCATTTTTAAGGTTGGGGACTTATTCTACTGTAGAATATTAAGATCTTCCAGTGAGAAAGAGGAGCCCTCGTGTCCCTTCCTGAATCAGGCGTCAGTCTTTCTCATGTTCGGGGTCTCGGTCGTTCCTTGGCTAAGTCTGAAAGTCGGTCCTACCATTCTTCCATCTCCGTGTCCCACGTAAGAGAAGGGTCGTCTCTCTCCTTGTGAGAATTCGTATAGGCTATTCAAGACCTTGTGCTGAAGTGGCGTAACTGGCTCATGGAGTCTTTTTTTCTTTATCTTTAGTAAATCGTCTTCTTCGGTCATAGTAGGGCTAAGCCCAGAGGCTTCAACTGCAAGGCATCCCTAAGATTCTATTTTGAGAAAAAGGAAGGATTTTTTCCTCTCGACAGAAGGGCTGTGCTTTCTAAGTCGAGGCATTTCATCATTCACTGGTAGTGAGAGCTGAGCTTCCCTTTGTTCTTTGGTCCCAGGGCAAAATAAGTCCTTGCGCCAACAGGTAGGGCGTCCTGTAGAGATGTTGAACCAGTCCAATCGGTAAAGGTAGAATTCGTTTCCTCATTATCAGCCAAGCGGCTGGGAATGAAATGAGAGCACCTCACTCGTTCTCTTTCTGTGATTCGGTCACGGTCACAAGTGAAGCTTCTGGAATGTCTGTCTTTCTTTCTCGTCAAACTGGCAGGAACCAAGCATTGATTTCATCCTGTCGAAAAATCTTCTTTTGGTAAGGACTGGATCCTTGTTATATCGATCGTGCGAAGTTGGTATATCTCAATGCAATGCACGTAAAAGCCTGGCTTTATCAAACCAGCTCCTCCGGAGCCTGAAATGGGTGAAACTTCATCTGTGGGTCTTCTAGTCGGTTTGTTAAAGGAGACTTAACAACCTGGATTTGAGCCCTTTGTCGTAGTTCTCCAGTAACTTCGGTAGTGGTAGTGAGTCAAGGGTCAACTCCTTCTTCTTCGTCCTCTGCGCTTTCATGTCCATAACATAATACAATATGGAAAAATTCTGAAACGTTAAACGTTTGGGACGTTCCAAACTCTGCGGGCAGTTCTACCTTGGTTTGGTTGCTAAGCATTGTCGTTGTATTTCTCCAGAATCCTAAAGTCAAGGGCAAAATCCTTTTTTGCCGCAATTGACCGCGTCTCTCTGCCTGACTTCCTTTCTCAGGACCACACTTCATCACTAACCTCAAACTCCTGCGCTCTCCGGCGTGGCTTTACATTTCTATCCTTCTTCAATTGATTCACTTCGCTAACCAATCCTTGAAAGATCCGTTACAGTCAGTAGGAAAAAAAAGTGGATTCCCTTTTGTGACCAAGAGCCCATCTCGAATACGATGCGGTTAGGGTACTCGTGACTCTGCTAGTGGCTGCCACTGCCTCACACTTAAATGCCGCCAGCTCTGTCTTCCTACTTTTCTTTTAAGGCATCCGCGACCTGGTTGGTCCGTCCAAGCTTATACTCTAGCACCATATCAATCAAACTTGGCAAGTTTGTCTTGCTTGCCATCGTCCATTTTGAGATAGAACGTCTTGGGCCATATGTCCTGAGGAGATCTCGGGAGACATGGTCACATTTGAACGCTGGACGGGATGACCTAGAATCGTTGGATCCGGTTAACAGGGTAGCTCCAGCTTTTTTCTGGATTGATTCCTTTCTTAGTTAGAGAGAAGAAGGTAGAGTACTACAAGAACTACCTCTCATCTTGCTTGCTTCAGGTAAAGCTTAACGTAATAGATAAGAAGCATTCTGCTATTTGTATGGTAGGGTTATAAGTCAGAAGTGAGCCTCATCCTCATACTGTGCCAAAGCAAAGGACTTGGTCGAAGGGAGGATAGGACTCAACTAAGGATCTAATCTTCCCCAAGAGGGGATAATAGGAAGAAAGCTAAGGCAGGGGATCGCCTCAGGATTACAAAAAGGGTACCCTGACTCACCAAGTCAAGATCCAGAGAAGCTAGCCCCTCTTACTAAATAAAAAAGGGGAGGACTTGGATTGTGGCAATTTCTCAAGTCTTGATTGAGGGCTTTGCGACTTGACTCTTACCCTTTGAAAGGTAAAGCTTGACCGTGGCCTATAGTATGTCCAGCCCCTTTCCGTTTTCATCCTTTGCCCCTATAAATCATATATATTTGTATATTTTTTATAGGGATTCTTCCAATCATAAGCCATGACTTTCTTCTTTGCTTAACGAATTGAACGCACAAAGACTTCCGTTAATCATAGAATCAATGACTGGACCAATTAGTCAGTCTAGGTCAATTGGTAGGCTAAAAACTATATACATAGTCTATCGTTCCTGAGGAAAGATAGCAGCAGGCTCAATTGGAGCAGAAAAAACGCTTGGCTAAGAGTTCATAGATTTACTATGACATCCGTAGATGCCAACCGGAGTGAACCTGCATGCATAAAGTGGCCACAGTGAGATAAAGTGGGGAAGCTGGGTTCTGAATGAAAACATAAAAACATAAGGAGCAGGGCAGGGGAATGGTAGGATATTTTAGGAAGCTTAAAGGTAAGCCAAGCCTCTTGTAACCTTATTTCGTGTTAACGCATTGGTTTTTTAAGGGCACAATTTAGATTCTATTTCTATTATTATTATAAATAATAGAAAATTACCGAGGAGCGATATAGAGAAAGATCAGATGAAGGGCATTCCATATGCTTCTGCTGTTGGAAGCGTGATGTACGCCCAGACGTGTACACGGCCGGACATTGCCTATGCTGTGGGTTTACTAGGTAGATACCAAAGTAACCCAGGCATGGAGCATTGGAAAGCTGCCTTCAAAGTCATGAGGTATCTTCAGGGGACCAGAGACTAAATGATCACATAACGGCGATCCGATATACTGGAGATCGTCGGATATTCGGACTCCGGCTGGGTGCCCGGACACGGGGAAATCGACATCAGGATACGTCTTCCTGCTTGCCGGCGGCGCCATTTCGTGGAAGAGTGAGAAAGGGTCACAGCTTTTTCCTCTACACACGCTGAGTATATTGCTTGCTACGAGGTCACATGCCAGGCTATTTTGCTGGGGAACTTCATCACAGGACTTCAGGTGATGGGTACTATCTCTAGACCACTGAAGATCTACTGTGATAACTCAGCAGCATACCCCTATTTATATTAGAAGGGGGCTTCTCCAACAACAAAAAGTCGTCTAGCAGGTTAAAACAACCACGACGTAAAGTACTCTGGAAATTGTGGAAGATCGATCCCCTAGTGTCGATAGATCACATTAGCATCAGCATGATGATAGCAGACCCTTTGACCAAGGTTTTTAAGTTTTTTCCTTATCTTTTAGAGACTAAGGTGGAGTGGAGGAACTAGGGTCATAAACAGTCAGTCAAGCACCCACATTTTTTTTAGAAATAGAATAGAAGCGGCGTACTCCTTCTTTTCTCTTAGCCATATGTGCACGATCAGTAAAAGAAAAAGTCAGTCTTTGAAGACGTGCTCCGAGGTTCGTTCCCTCAAAAGGTTTCTCATAAATCCTACATGCCTTGGAGAAAGAAGGTGCTTTTAAGCGGCTCCTTTCCCTTCCTTCGAATCACTGAACTCAACTATACCGGGAAATAGAAGGTTAACAACCACCATCATAGGTTCCTACCTTCCCAGCTCTACCAGGGATGGCTTGCTCTGTCGTTCAACTCCTTGCCTACCCCTTTGCAGGCCTCCCTGCCCATCTGCTTCGGCTATTGGTCTAGAAATGGCTGCAAGAGACTGCTCTGTGAGCCTAAGAACATCGGCTATCTTCTGTACAGGTAGTACGAACTTGAACTGGGAACATAAAATATACTTGCTCATCCATAGGAGCTTAACGCCCTAAACTCATAGTCTTGCTTAGACTTTCCGAAAAGTAAGCCTCAACCGAAAGTAAAGTATTAAACAGCCTCTATCAACATAAGATCTTTGAAAGTAAACGAAGAAAGACCAGCTCTTGACTTAAACAGACTTCCCCGCCCCTTCTGGTTTGGCTATTGAATCTTACTCGATCTATTTCTTTTCACTGGGAACTTCAAATGTACTAGAAATAACTGGTGCGGAGCGAGCTCTTAATTCCATAACAGACCTTGGTCTTTGTCGCTCTCCCTTACTTGGAAAAGTAAGCTCATTCGCCTTCTTATCTACATCTACAAGCCTGGACTCCAACCCATCGCTTGAGCTACATCCCGCTTTCCTATCCGGTGAGGGGGGGGAGTTACCTTGACCTTGATTCCGGAAGGGAAGCGGGTAGGCCAGGAAGTGTGTATACACGACGGGAAAAGGCAATCCAAATTCTGGAGAACTTTGGAACTAGCGTGAGCGTGCTACCAGGGCTTTTTGTTGACTTGCGGACTTAGGGAGGTGGAAGGGGGCCCCTTCCACCAGAATAGTTAATACTATCTGAAGTAGATTCAGGAACTGGTTAATCAAAAGTGGTAAAGAACAACAGTGATCTGAGACCTTCTTCCCGGGAGGGATTCTGTAGGCGTTCTCTCGGTAGTATTCGATCATTAATGGCCAAATATTAGTAATATGCCTCCATTTCTCATAGCCCACAGAAGGCTTATTCCGTTACGTTATTTCAAATAGAAGGCAGCGGTCGTACTTTCTCTCGATATTTATCGTAAAGTTTTTGGCTAAGGCGATAAGAGCGAAAGAGTGATACGAAAAAGTATGTGTTAAGTATAACGTGGAAATATTCCGAAAATAGCAGTATTCCGTCCTTCTCTATCCCTACTAGGATAAGATGTTGCTAGATGTCGGGTATTGATTCGCATCCGCCCTTCGAAGAAATAGCCTTTTAGGGATTTTACCAAACGATGTCGATAGAGGTTGATAAGGATAGGGGGGCTTCTTTTGAGGAGCTAATAAACGCTCTTCGATTTTCACTAATCCGGCTTATTCACGAATTCTTTTTCAGAAGAGTAAGCTTCAGTCCCCCCTCTTTTATCAAGGACTTTAATATCATTCTAGAGAAAGAGGTGGGGAATCGCAACTATACCACCTCAGGCAAGGGAAGGGAAGTCGAATCCAAGGACCCGTCCAATAGGCATTCCTTAATAAAGAATGTCATTTAGCTCAACGCTATCTGCTTCGCTAATGCCTTTTCGATCTGGTATTTTTTGTCCGAAAGAATTACAATTAAGATAGCTTAAGGCCAATTATTCTAAGCCTTAGGCTGATTCAAAAGCTGCTCCTGCACCCATTCATTTGAATTTAGCACCTTCTTTTTCTTCTCTAAACGAAGACAAAGCTCTCAACGCCTTCGCTACTTCAATCATTCACCGCTTCTGTTCTATGATCGATTACAAAGTATAAAATCTCGCTTTTTGCCACCTTCGTGGCCATCCCTTTATTTAAATTTATTCGTTGAGGGAGTAGAGTAAGCCTTTTTTTTAGGGTTTTGGTAAAAGGCTTGGCAGCTGCCTATTCTTCTATCATTGGAATGTGATAAGTCTTAGAAAGTCCAGGCTCAGGTGATGTCTAATAGCATAATTAACTAAAACCCGCTTGTAAGCAAGGCTATAAATCTGCTGATTTTGAATTTCATAAGAGAACAAAGCTCTACAGAATGCTCAGAAGGAGTAGGAATTGTAGTACTTAAAGCGGAATGAAGCTAGTTCTGTTATATGCTTAACACATCGAATTCTAGACTTTTTCGCAAAGACAATTAGGGCTTTGAAGCCAAAGGCTAAGAAGCCGAAAATAAGACTAGCTAGGGAAAGTCAAGGGCTTTCTCTTACGGGGTCTACAAAAGGAGGTCAGAAATAGAAGGAAGACAATCCAAAGATTCAGACCAATGGGTAGAGCTTGTTGATAAAGTAGCTTTAAAGATGGTTACCCTTTCCCTATGGGAAGAAAGGAAGTTTCCACTTAGGGAATAGAATCTCTTTTACGTCTACTGATGCGTCTTCGGATGCTTTTAAAACTTTGGTTTGGCGTCATCGGCTCGAGGCAAGGACGAGTGAGCCCTCACAGCTCCAGACTCGTGTGCTATCGAAGCTCCAACTTGGAATTGCCTCGGTCGGGGAGCTTCACAGTCACCTACTCTATCTGCCACTACCGTGGTTCTATCTTAGTTTCTTTCTATTTATTCTCTTAGGTGAGTAAGAGCCTCCTCATTCACCGTTGGGTGAGTCAGCACTTCTTTCTTCCTTCTCCACTGTTCTGGCTAATCCATGAGATCAGGTTTTCATAGCGGTTCTGACCATTAAGAAAGGGCGGTGGAACTCGTTGCCTAGGGCGACGTATATCAAGAGGTGTCCGGTTCAGAAGTTGAGACCGAATCAATTAAAATAGAGCAGCACTTCTCCTTCAGAAGTAAGAAAGAGGACTCCAGCTCCATCTTGATGAGCAGCACCATCAAAGTACATCTTCCATGGTGGAAGAATTTCGACCACAAGCACATCTTCATCAAGTCGTCAAACAATTCCCATTCAGCAGGTATTGGGTCAAAGAACTAGGAAATTCTTTTCTTTCTTCTTTTGCTTTTTGGGGGGACTTATTAAAGGAAGGTTTCAACCTGGCATAAGCTAAGGTACCTCGCTCATTAGTCACTTCCCCTGCATGGTCCACTCTTGCCGGGTTAATGTATTTGAATTAATCATATATTAATTCTTACGCGTAGAGATACCTATTTATAGTGGTTTGGGAAAAAAAGTCTTTGATTGGCTTGGACTCAGGAGAGTCAACTGTATGTATGGGGGACGAGACCTGTATTTCGTATTCTTCTATCCTATCATGCTTATTCGGTAATGGGTTAACCTCATCACCCTGATCTTCATCATCACTTATGAAGAAAGACATCAAGCTTTTATCATCATTTGAGGCGTCGTTAATGGAATCTTCCTTCCTATTTTCCACTTTCCAATTCAAATAAAAAAGGGAGATGGAGAGGTCAGTCAAGCTATATAAACAATCGGGAGAGAGGAAGACCACCGTGGATGCCTACAGCTAACCTTTCACCTTTCAGCAAAGGGCTTGATTGGCCCATCCTTGAACCACCTTCAATCAAAGAAGCTTTCTTTTATAAAGAATGAGATAAGGTTCTAGGGCAAAGGTGAAAGGTATATTCGCGTAAAGAGTTAACTATCTAACGAGGCTATTCTTATTAGTTTAGTGCTACGAATACTAAGACTCCCGGCCTAACGAGCTAAAGGGCTGTACCATTATCAAGCTAGCCATCAGGGGAAAGGGCCTAACTGAAGGGAGTAATATGCCAGTAGCAGTCCCCATATCTTAAACTAGCTTATTCTCTGATATCATAGGTCAAGCGAGGGCCAGTATTTTCTTACTCATATATAGTCAGAGGGCTAGTTGCCATCCATATACTTTCAGGGCTAGCTTCCATTGCTACTTCCTTCGAGCCAGTTGAAGTAGCCCTCCCAGCGATTGAAGTTCTAGTGGAAGTTGTAGTGTAGTCCTTCTTCTTTGGCATAACTGAAGATTCAGGTGAGAAAGCTTACTAAGCCTGCCTCTGTTTTTGTCTGTCTCCCAAGGGGAGCTCCTTCGTTTGAGAGCCTTTACACGAGTTCGTTGAAAAGTAGTTTTCTATCCTCAAAAGACAGTTCCTCGTCTCTGTCGTCGTATGCGTAACACATGGTGTTTAGAGGGCCTTATATAGGTAGGGGGTGAGTCCAAAGAATGTGTGTTAAGCGCATATAGCTATTTATTCGAAGACGGGACACCAGCCTTGAAGAAGGGCCGGGGTTCTTTTTTTTAATAGAGTTTCAAGGGCTCCTGGTGCAAGAACAAGACCAATGAAATGGGGTACCACTACGTGTGATAATTTGTATAGATGAATTTCCAGACATTGGCTTATGAAAGCTAGCCTGACACCTATCTTTAAGAGCATGCCCCGGGAACAGAGAAAAAAGAAGCTCTTTCTGACCACACTACAGAATCTTTCGGTTCCTATGGTCTTTCGATCGCGGGGATACGCTTCGCTTTTTCTTTTCAATGAAATTCTAGATGTCAAAAAACCATGCTTTCCCATCGTCTAGGTCGTCTTATTCGGGTGGTACAAGACTATCATCAGGCTTCTCACTTTTTTCCAGTCTAGTCTCTCCATTTCTTCTGTCAAATCATCATATTAAGGTCCCTCTATCCCATGGGGTTCATCAATCCTCAAAACTTCCCTTTCTTGAATCCTTGGATCAGAAAAAAAAGAGACTATGATACAATGATTCCGTCTCCCAGTTCTTTCATCGTCCTACAAGGTAAGATGTTGACTGCTCTACCTCCATGACGCAAGATCCTATTTTCCTCACGAGCAGAATCTTTTCCATATTTTTTTCATTTCTTTACCGGGCTTGTACTTCACTTATTCTTGATAGATTGTCTTTGTCTTCAGTGTACTACCTTCTTTCTTAGACTTTATATCATAAGAGAAGAAAGCGTAGAAAAGAAAGAAGAAAGAGAGGTTTAAAGACGCTCCTGCACCTATCGGTACAGTGGCTTTTCGCTCGACTGGTTGGAGAGGCGACCAACGCCTAAAAGGAGAGGAACTAGAAAGTCTCGCTTCATTCCATCCTTAGGCTCCGAAGAAGAGCTGCTGCGCGGGTAGGCTTTCGGGAAAGCAAAGAAATCCTATTCACAAATTCGACAGGGGAAAGATAGCTCTAGTAAAGCAGGCTTCTTTCAAAGAGTAATGTAATTCCGATAATGTCTAGGTAGAGGACTGAGAACGAATGGTAGGAGCAAAGAGTTCCACTAACAATAAGACGGGTGGAAGACGTCGAAGAAAGGCTCGCACAAAACAAGGAAGAAAAGCTCCACTGCTGGTGACAGCTACCAAGACATTAGACTCAGTAACAGACAAAGAAATAGAACTGGACGAGACCTTCCCCTTACAAGCTCAGATACTCACCAAGACGCACGACACCGACAGCAAGTACAAGGCCTGCCCTAATATTCTACAGCAATACAAAATCATGGATTCAAAAACCAGAGAGTTGGTCCACTAGTTCACACAATACCTCTGAAAGAAAAGACCAAAAGTATAAGCAGAAGAAATCCACGTTTAAGACTACAAATGACCAAACACCCTAGAGGGGGACTTCTCGTGCCTTTTGCCTATATCAAGTTGACACCATAGAAGAGGACTGAGTCAGTAGTTAAATGGCCCTTGTTCTGTTCCGCTAGGAGAAAAAAAATGACTCCAAAGGGCAGGGTCGGCTTGGAGTGGAGCGAGACATACCATCGAATAGCAAGGGGGTAGCGACTACTTAAGTCTGGCAGAAGCCCCTACTAGGACACACCTTCCTATAGCTTAGCCGATGACAATCCAGCGAGTTAGAATATGAGTAACTGCTTTGAAGGCTGGCGCTCTAACATTCCCAACGCCTGAAGAAGGAAACGACTATTCCCCCCCGAGTAGGTCAAGCAAAAGAATCACTCCATACACTCGCTTCTTTAAGAAGAAGAAAGACTCCCAGGGGAAAGTCATCTCTTTACGCCACTTTAGAAGAAGGGAAGACGCGTAGATCTAAATCAGTACACAAGGATCTGTCCTCTGATTTGCCTTACTAATTTCATTGATAGCAGGGGCGCCTCCGCCTTTCACCTTCTTCCAGGGGACGAGCTTGCTCTTAAGTTGAATTCCTATAGTTTACGAGGAAAAGCACCTATCCGGGAAGAAGAAGGAGGTCAATCTATCTTCACAGAGCAAACCTTGCCGAAAATATATCTTCATTCACATGTTTTATCTGTTTGACTCAGAAGGAGGATAAGACGCTGCATAAGAAGAACTAAGCCTTCAGGCCTATTCATTTCTTGCGAGAGGCTTTGTCCTTTCGTACCCTTGGTTTCGTAAGTAGAGCATCATTGGTGGGCCCTTCGTCGCATCTAGGAAGACGAATCAAGGCAGCAGTTTTATCCTCTATGGCTAAGCGGAAAGCCTCCTTGCCTTGGCTACAATCAGATTCTTCCGTGGTAGAAGAAATCGTGAGACATAAATTTAGCATAAGGATTGCCCTGTGTGAAATATACAATTATCCCGTAATGTAAAGATAGGATGTGACAGGCATTTCTGAGTCAGCTAACTGGGAACCGCAGGAGTTTGCCCTTTGATCTTCCCTCCCGAGACTCGTCAATTCCTTTCAACAAAGTCAGGGCTCTCTTTTCCAAAAACTAAGTCAAAGGGGAGAAAGCTTTCCATTAAAGCATATGGTTGGGCAACATAACCCCATGGAATGGGAACATTAGTCACATCATCCACTGAGTCAACGACATAAGTGGTCTCATATACTCAGCCTGATTCCGCTACATCGAGTACTAAAGAACTCGAGGATGAAGGGAAAAAAAATGACTTGACTTCTACCCCAGTCTTTTGTGGAAGGAATTGAGCTGCCCTAAGCTTTCTTGCACGTCTATCACGAGTACACTAAAAAGAGAAGTCTTAGTCGTCCCAGCATTGACTGCACACTCTTTATTTCCCTTTTTCGGAGGGATCTTACGCATTTATAGGGAAGGTTTAGGTTTGATGTAAATGCTTAAAGTTGGGGAAAGAATCCTTAAGAGAGGACTGTTGAAGGTTCTTTCCTTCTCGTGATAATGAGATATGAATTCCCGATCCGGATAAGCAGCTAAGAGCCTTTCAATAGCGCAGCGGATCTTGCTAACATTAGAGACTCTACTTAGTGAGTTGCCTACCCTCGATGGTGGACTAGTTTAGTTAGAGAATGGGACAATAGAGCTCAAATCAATCGAATACCGTTCGTGACCTGACCCAGAGCCAGACAGATCAGTTGGTAAGTCTCATCCCGTGCTTGGACACGAAAGGATAGCTATTCCTTGCGTCGTTAAGAGTTATTTCTTACTTCTAGGCTTTCGGGGAAGGGAATCTTATTCTTCTCTATTCTATATAAGAGATTCCCGGCTAGAAAAAGAGAGAAGAGTACTTATTCCATCAACGTGCCAGGGTAAGGGCGGAATCGATCCACTACCTTTTCCTTTTGTACCTTTTGTATGCAATTCCCAGAGAAATGGTTTTTTGGGTGGACTTACGACTGAACTCTTATTGGGAGGCCTTACCTTACGACTGCTACGGGTAGCTCTCTTAACTATCTGGCTATCTCTCAAGAGTGAAACTCAATCCCCTCAACTACTTGCCTGTGAACCAGAGCTAATGATTGTAGATCCTCCACCGTAGTCAAATTCACACCAACTTACTCTAGACAAAGATAAGATAACGATTTGGTGATTTGAATCCATATATGACTTGACTCTATCAATTCTGGAACCCTCTCAAAAGAAAGAGATTCCACTTGAGCTATTCTCGTTCTAACGACAGAAGCTGATTCAAGCATTCGTTCCGAGTCGCCAAGAGACAGAAGAGCTTATTTCAAGCATTCCCCACCCCAAAAACTTACCAACTCACCTTATTTGAAACCCAGGACCTTTACCTCGCTTGTACGTGAGAGTTCCATCGTCCCTCGTATCGATATAGAATGGAAGCACTTATAGATAACCACTGCTTGTAAAGACTTACCCGTAATCTAATCACTGCCTGAAGGAGTCCTATTTACCTTAGTAATGAGATTGTTGATCTAACGGGTAACGAAAGCTAAGAGCAGTGGATTTGTAAAATGTTCGGAAGATGATAGTTGAAGATGGGCCAGCAAAGTAATCTCCTTTGATGGGGGAAGGATGAAACTGGGCTTGAAAGCCAGAAAGGAAGTACGAACAAAGCATGAATTA
>CANYBF010176201.1:0-13485 GCA_948192965.1 Dalechampia spathulata
AAAATTAAAAAAATAATACTTATCTTCATGTAAATTTTAAAAAATAATATTTATCTTTGAATTATTAAAATTAAAAGGGAGAGGGGTAGACTTGTATTTTCACTTCCCCCCCTCTTCCCACTTTTAATATGTATATGATATGATTTAAAATAAAATTATTATAAAATTATTTTATGAATTAATTAATTATTATCTGGTAAGTGAAGATAAAATAATTATTGGTGTTAAAAAAGTATAGATAATTTATTTTTAATGACCTTTTCCATGAAGGACATCTAAAGAAGTCAATTCCACATTTGAAGAATTGTATAATTAAATGATTTAAAAATTATATAGATAGAATATTATATAATTAAAAATAATTTAAAAATTAGGATAAATATTGTTTATATCAATAAAATATTTTTATCTTTAACAAGATAAATTCATAAGAATTTTAAAATTAAATATATTTAATTTTTAATAATTTAAGATAAGTGATATTTTATAAAAAATTTTCAATAAATATATAATAAATATATAAATAGAGTAATGAATTCTAAATGATGAGATATTATATAAAATATAAAAAATGAATTTAAGTAATTCATAATAGAATTCATGATAAAAATCATGTTATGGTAATCGAATTTATACATGATCGTGTAATATTTTAACTTGTTAATGTTTTAAAAATATATCATTTTAATTTTATTTTTATAAATTAATCATATTATTTTATATTAAACATATAAAGTAAACTCATATGCTATAAATTATTTCGAATATAAGTATAATTAAGGTTCAAATAATTTAATTATAATTTTAAATTATATTTGAATTGATTTTATTTATTATTTATTATTTATTATGAGTAATTATAAAAAAAATGTCAAAAGAAGAGGAAAAATAATAGCAGCACCCTAGGAAGAAAAAAAGATTTATATTATTTGAATAAATATTTTTAAAATTATAAAATTTATTTTAAATAAAAAGAATAAAATTTAAAATCCTAAAACGTAATGAAGTGATAATTAACTAATTCAGCCTTTATTATACTCCTAGAGGCTCAGATAGGTAACAGTGGGTGTGGGTAGGGGTTGGGTTCGGTTTTCAAATCAAATCCAATAAAAAAATCGAAATCGAAATTCTTTAAAATCTTTAAACCGAAACCGAGAAAACCGTATAAAAGGCTAAATAAATCAACTTTATTCCAAGCTTTCCCACCCCCCCTTCTGCTAGTACCTGACAAATTAAGAACACCCGCAAATCACCTTCTGTTACATTAGTGGAAAACATGTTCAATTCTGTACTGTATACCTAACCCCTTTTCTGCTTCTTTCCAATCGGTACTTATCTCCTCTCTATCGCTAATTACTTTCTTTCATCACCCTCTCTTCTCTCTATCTGCATTTCAGTCCATTCAGATGCTTCAGCAAGGTAGTAGCTTTTTTAGATTTATCACTTGTTTAGGGTTTTATGTTTTGAGCTTAAATTATGCTTTCTTGCTGTATTTGGAGTTTTGGGTTTTTTTTTTCTTTTCTTCTTCTCTTCAGTATCTTTAATCTGACCATTAATTTTCTTCTTGTTAATTGCTCATACAATTGTCTTCTGTATGTTCTCTCATTTACCATGCTGGCCTTTATATTTTATCCCTAGAGATTGTAATGTAACTCGAATGCCATTTACAAATTGGACTTCTCATGTAAAGAGTTATCGGCTTTTGTTAAAATCAAGTGCACAGCTAGAAAATTTTCTCTATTTGGCAATGTGAAGAATTATAAAGAAAACTGTTTCACTTTCAAGTTGGAGTAGGTAGTGAATTAGGCTGCTTGTAGCAATTTTCATATGAGGTAATCATGGAGTTGTTACCAACCTGAAATTTTTGCCAGCAATTTGTTTGGTGATTTGTAGTGCTGCATCTAATTAGTATATGTTCTGCATAAAAGAGAAATGAAAATTTTATGTTTCCGATTGAGTTATTAATTAATATTCTTTATTTTTTCTTGGAAAATCCTAGGAGTTGGAAACCCCCGGATTAATTTTTTCAATCCATAGAGATATAGCAATTGCAGGGTGAATCCTTGTTCGAATGATGTCAAAGGCTATTGATTTATCATATATTTGTCCCACTGAGGATGCTCTTAAGGCCTTGTTGGAGTATCTGGTTGATCCAAGATTACCCTCAAAATCTGCTGCGAGAAGTATACCAGCTAAATCTGATCAGGAATTAGTTGGGAAACAGGTGTCTGTTGCTCTCTGTCTTTGATCTCTTTGTCTTTCTATCAGTCTTATATTGGAATTGAAACTTTGCTATTGCTACTGTGAATTTCTTAGGTTTGAATTAACTTATTTTTGTGACATGCTATTTACTTTAGAAAAGAAATTATTGAACCAACATTAACATTTTCTTTTATGATGTCCTCATACGGACTCACCTAGGCAATTGTTTTTAAGAGCAAATCGGAAAAAGTGTGCTTTATGGTTATGTAGTTGTGACCCTTTGGAGGCTTTGAAGGTATTTTGTTCTGGGTTGTTTGAATTTCTGAAATATATGATTTGATATCACTAGCGTTGTACAAAAGCATTCCTTTTTGTGGTTTTTCCTTTTACTGAACAGAAAATTTTCATTTCGCTCTTGGCCTTTATGATTCCACACCTAGAGACTTTCTCAAAAGAAGACATAACAGAGCAAAGAAAAATAGGTTCACTTGGCAGATTCTCCTTATCCAGAAAACTATGTTTATGCTAACTAGATTGTGTGGTCAATTGAATTTATTTCAGTTGATCTTTTAAATAAGAATAGTAGTTTTACCTGGTTTATATGGAAAGTTTTAAGGCCATTTTAGTTTTACCTATTACAGTGCTCCAAAGATGCTCAATTTGTTTTTTAAGATGATAAATGAAGTTCATCCTACCCGTCCTCTTTAACATTGCTATGAATATTTCACCACTCAATACATTTCTTCTTTGCTTTGACTTTTCTCAGACATAGACATTGCCAATTCTTCTCTGTTAAAATGAAAAAATTAAGGCAAAAATTATATTCTGACAAATGCTTATGTTATCACACTTGTTTTATTGGATAGAAACATCTGAGTTCAACTGCATCTGAGGGACATTATTCAAGCTATCAATCATTATTCATTCTATTAACTGTTATTTTGCTGTTGCAACCAATTTCTTCAGGTTCATGCAGTTGTGTTACTGTACAACTATTATTACAGGAAGCAGCATCCTCACCTAGAATTTCTAGGTTTCGAGAACTTCTGCAAGTTAGCTGTAATTCTGAGACCTACTTTACTGGCATATCTGAAACTAATGCAGTTATCCAATGAAACTGAGCTGAATGATGTGGTTAATGAGCTTTCATCGACAGAGAAAGTTATCATGGATGCTTGTGATATCTCAACAAGCTTAGATGTGTCAATAATTGCCCCAAAAGTAGAGGGATGGCCAATTTCCAAAGTTGCTGTTTTTCTAATAGACTTGAGGGAAGAGAATTGCTTGCTGAATTTTGGTTCCATCACTGAAGGGGTGTGGTCATTGATTGAGAAAGATGTGGATCCCTCTAATTTGAGTTCTACAAATGCAACTGAGGCAGAGCCCATAAACAAGAAGAAAAGATTTATTAGAAAACCTGTGAAAAACGTATCTGGTGTTGATGAGGCTTATCTTCAGCAACTTGCATTTTCGGTAGTCATGGAAGCAACAGGTAATTAATCAGAGATTATAACTTAGCTTCTACCAATATGTTTGAAGTTGGTGATCTTATATTGAACTGAGTTTAACGCTGGGTATGCTCTGCATAGGATGAGCGCAGTTGTCTAAATCTACTATTAGCTTGTAACTTAGGCTGCCAATTCAAGTTGAGTCACAATTGACCTTTGTTAGTTACAAGTTTAATGGGAAATTCTATATTACTACTTTAGCACACCCATTAGGTTTGTGTACTCCCTTCATTGCATTTGAATTGTTCCCTTTGAAAAACATTCCTTTTCAAGATAATTATTCACTTAGAATATAGAGGCAAAGCTGTCCACTTATTCCATCATAAACCTTCTTCAATAAATATTTATTTAACTCCAAAATGACTTGATATCTTGCTCATCAAATGTTTTTTTAAGGGTATTTTAGTAAAACATTATACTAATAAATGACTTCCTTAATATTTATAAAACAGAAAATGTGGACAACTAAAATAAAATGGAGAGAGTATTTGATAAATTTTCTATTATCATCTGACCATTCTATTTTTAATCTTTAGCAAACATTGATGATTGAGTAGAATTCACACATGTTTGGACAGGTATTAATCGGGATGACCTTTTGATTATGGAGAGACATGATGTGTATTCTACAAGTAAAGAAAAGACAGCTGCCTGCTTTTATATAATGCAGTGCACCAAACTTGACAGCAATCAAGTTACCCAAATTCCCATTAAAGATGCTGTTAATAGGTCTTGTTACCTTAAAACCTTCCCCTTTATTTTTATTAGTACCATTTATATTTCCTTAACAATGAATTTGATGTTTATTTTTTTACCATGCGACAATTTCATTGTGGCCTGTAGGTGATCAGAAATTGATTTTCTTCCTTGATTCAGTATTTCACGTGTATATTGAAACCTAACATATTATAGTAGATTTTGCCGAGATTTAAATGGTTCTTTATTAAACTTCTATGAAGCATCTTTTTCTTTTATTATGTATTTGTTATGTGTGAATGTGAGAATTATAATGCAGGTTACAAAATGAATATTTGAACTATGCACAATTTGTGTGGAAATTTTGCATTTATGTCATCATACAGATGAAATGACATGCAAGTCTAGCATTTTCTAACATGGAAGTGAAGTTACCTTTTCTCTTCTTTGCTGACCGAGGGACCAAAGTTCTTAAGATTTCTCTTGTTAGTTCAAATACAAAAATTATCAAATCCTTTTTCAGAAAAATGATTGAGAGACAACTATGACAACTGATATGTTAAATTTGTATTGGCTGTACCTTTTTGTGCAAGTTTTTTTTTTGGCTAAAACATCATGAGTAATGATAGTTTATAATTCCTTTTTTATGTTTTAGTTTTTTCTTTCAATTATTGTGTTGCATGTGAAGTTATTAGGATAAAAGTAGGAAGTCATGCTGATATTTTGGATGATGACCTTGGAAAAGGAATAATCTGGGTTTTGCTGATATGATTAACCGATAACTATGTTGGTATTGAGGACTCTATTTAGTTGTAACTATCCGGTCCTATTTTTTGGAGGATTATGATTCTCTATGCTTGTAATGGAATTTTTACACTTGTTAAATTCTATCCTATAGAAAAGAACTTCAGGTGCAAAGGGTTTCTTAAGTAAAAATAATAAAAAAAGGGTGTGATCCTTTCAGCAAAGTAACTGTCTCTTTATGGTGGATAGTGTGCAGGGCTCTCTGTTTGTAAGGAGTTCTGGCCGATGGATGCATACCTCAGTTGTTGAATATTTTCATTTGCTTCCTTATGCTGACATTCTCTCAGAATGGCTATTCAGGTAATCTTTTTATATAGAATTATTTATATGTCACTGAAATTTTATAATTTATTAGCATTTGTTGATTCACACTTGCAACTTCGGGCGATATACATACAAAGTTTTGTTACCTTACACCAACTTTTCACTTTTTGGTTGCCAGCTTGGTTTTTGCCCTACTTTTCTGATTGTAACTTACCTTTTACATTGATAAGTTATTTGACTTTAATGCGGCATCTAAAAGAGGGATTTAGAATTGTATGGTTAGGATTTGACAACAGATGTTAGATATGAATTCTAACTCAACTCCGCTGAAGCCACATTTGGCATTGCACTTCTCAAACCATAGTCTAGAATTTCTTTCTTTATTTTCCTTTTTTTATTGAGTATTTCTCCTTTGAAATTCATTTTGGAAAAGCAAATAAATTTATGTTTCTTTTCAAAGAAGCAACTTGAAGAAAATGCAGTTCACAAAATAATCAATCAATAAAATTCAAGATGTTCTTTTTTTGACCTCTAAGAACAATTCAAACAAACGCTCAGTTTTAATCCCAAGTTAATGAGGTCAGCCATGTAGATTATCTTTTTTCCACTCCAGGCACTATTAGGCTGCACTTATGGAAAGATGTAGAGCCATACATGGAGTGCACAGTTTAAACATGTTTCTCCGTTGACATGAGTCCTCTTGCTTTTCATTTAAAATTCAGGTTTACTCCCTCTATGCTGCTGATTACCAGGTTTGTCTTTTCAACAGGAAATCTAGCAGTTCACAAGTTAAAAGAGTGGGATCAGAAACCACCAGTGTTAACGGTTTTAAAATGATAGAAAGACCTTGTTTGCCAGTAGCTGCTAAAAATTCTAATGGAAAGCATCCAGGAAGCAAGAAATCCTCTGAATCAACAAAGCAGTATGATGATGATGGACGATGTGCAGTTGATTTGCTGGAAAATTTTGGGCCTTGCAAAATGGAAATGTCCGACTCTTCTGTGGGTCACAACAAGATCAAGGATGAAGTCACAACTGATGCTAGTGAAGTCAAATTCAAAAATAACCAACAAAAGACTTCTGCAGATGCTTGTATAAATAGTTCTATGGATAAGGTTAGATGACCGGTACCTGCATATAGAAAATTTCAAAAATTATATTTGGATTGTTCTATATTCTAGGTGTGCGTATACATCATTCCAATTGGTTCTGAAAAAATGTTGAGTTTATGAAAATTGAGTCACTATTTACCAATCATTTAGCTGTCCTTCCATTTCTTTGGTTCCTATCTATGGCACTCAGCATATGTGATATTATTATCTTAACCTTGATCTATGTTCATATTTTGAGCTGTATTGATTAGGAAGAAGAAAATGGGAAAAATGAACTTCGAGTTCTGTTATCTTGTACGTGCAAGTGTCTGTAGATTTCATTTGTTGCATGCGTACTCTCTCCTTCTAATAGCTACTTTATTTTTTTTTGCTTGGCCTTCTAATAGCTACTGAAATCAGTTGTTTCTGGCAATTGGAAGGCTGTGTTTGATGGACTTATTATCTATTTGTATATTGGGTTCATATTTACCTGATTAACTCTAAATTTAGTTGCTGGAATGTCAGGTATTCAAATAGCTTTTTATTATTCTTTGGTATCTTCTAGTTGCCAAATAACCATATCCGCTTATATCTTCAAGTGTATTTTAAAATTATCACTGAATGGAGAAGCCTGAATTTGGGCGTCTTCCCATCTTGTTTTGTTGTCCTTGACAAACATTATCAGCACTCATCTCTTATTTTCTTGCTTAGTTACCATGTGAGCTACCACCGCATGTTGAGGTTAAAAAGGCTGACTCGCTGAAGAGGCAGAAAATTAGCAAAGATGGGTCTGTTGCTTGTGGAAACAAAAACTGCCAAACCATCTCTTCGGATCAAGATGAGAAACCACTAAGTGGTCTTGCAATGGTTATGCATCATTCAAATTCAAATGATCTTGAAAAAGTTAGAACTGTCTTGGCTTCAAAAGATCGGGAACTTTCACAAGTTGCATTAAAAGTTATTCTAAGCAAAAGAGCCAAATTGGTAAGATGCTTTCTTCTACAGATGAAATTTGTTAGTATGCAAATGATTACACTTGGTTTGCATGGTGCAATGCCTCCACTTGGGATTAGTTATCAGCGTGCCTATTTTTTCGTTAAAGGTTCTCTCACCTGGATATCATATCATAGGCCAATATAAGTGTACGGATGATAGCTTGCCCTTTTCCGATGATCATCAATCATAAGCAAACACACCTATTACTTATTGCTATAGACTCTACTCATTCCAAAAATAATATACATGACGCAAAGCATCCTTAATAGCATGTCATATTTGCACCTAATTTTCTTAAGTGGCATCTTTCTGCACTTCTTTTTTGTGCGAGTTTGATTGAACTTCCAGATTCTTAAATGTAAAATTTTTTACATTTGTGTGCAGAGTTTGCAGCTGCGAGATGTAGAAGACCAGATCGTACAGTGTGATAAAAATATCCAAACAATTTTAAATGGTAAGATTTGATTTCCATCTTGCATTGTCATTCATCTTTTCCTTCCTTTCTCTTAAATCTATCCACCCCACCTGAGTAAGAAATGAGGAGAATCAGAACCCTTAGCTTAGCGCCGATATAAATTGGTATTATATGTTTGAATTGTCCTCTAGAACCATTCTGGTAATGTCCAGCATCTATAGAATGGTACATCTTGTCCGTTATTCAAGTTTGTGAAGAGTGCTGACTTTGTAGAACAAACAAATTAGCAATGAAATTCGACATTTCCATTTGATAGAAAGGCAATAATGAATGTCTACATGGCTTGAAATATTTTTCTTGCTATTACTAGTCTTTGCTTTCTTTTTATTTCTCAAACCAGTTGCATAATCAATTTATGTTCCTGTTCGGGACACAGAATGAGCCATGCATGTACAGGAGCTTAACGTACTGTTTTCTCTTGAACTAACTGTTGCAATGATACTTTTACCTTCATGAGGTTGTACCTGTTTTGCAATGAACAACGCCAAATCTGAAGTGGTAGTTCTTCCCTTAACTGTAATGACAGGTGGTGAGGATAATTTGGCTCTGAAAATAGAATCTCTTATAGAAGTTTTTAATGACGTATCCCTAAGAAGTCTTATAAAGGAAACTCAACATGTTAAGGACCAATGCACCGCAACACCGAACAGAAGTATTAGAATGCCTGCCGGTGTAGCCTATTATCCAAATCCATGTCAGGCAAGTTTTTTCAGGTTTAATTGGTCTCATTACTTAGGTCAAACACGGATTTGGTTGTTGTGATTCTCATGGAAGATGAAGGTGCCTTTACATATAGATGCAGATTTCCCATTTTTGCGTGACTATGTAGCTCTCCCTAAAAGGAGAATTGAAATATATGCTTCATTTTACACCTAACTGAATTATCTCACTGTTGATTTGGCAGGAATTGGATGATATATGTTGTCAAAAGAATTGGATATTGCCAACTTATCGTCTATTTGCGCAAGATGGTAAAGATTAAACTCCTTAATGGCACGAGAAAAAGCTACAATAGAATGCTGTCTAATGCGCATAGTGTGTGATGTTAAACTTAATATGATGAGTGTCTTTACAGGTGGATTTCAAGCTGATGTAACTGTGAAGGGGAAAGATTACGAGTACTCAGCTGGTGGTGAGTTGCAGCCCCATCCTCATGAAGCTAGAGAGTCAGCTGCTATCAAAATGTTGTCTGAACTGCGAAATGCAGAAGAGTGTCCGGTAGATTTTCAAGAATCAGCTTAAGCCGCCAAATGTATGTGGACAGCCAATACCTTCAATTTTAGGGCCTAGTTTGCCCAAAACACCAAAAAGGTGAAAACAATGGACAATGAGAGGAAAATAGAAAATGATAGTTGAAGTCGATTATAGGTTAGACTTTCCACAGGCCAAGTCCCCTCAACTTTGGGATCACTCAAAAGAGAATAGCAAATTACTTCACGATATACTCATCTTTGTGCTTGTGTGTTCTATGTCTACTGGCATAGAATTGAATCCAGGGAGATGTGCCAACTTTATATGGCACTTCCTCAGCTACAAAATATGAAATGAAAGCAATGAGAAACTTTCAATGTCTAATATTGAATTTAATCAATGTAAGAGTCTCAATCAAATCAAACCCATTTGGGGCTGATCTTAAGTTAAGGTCATTGACAGAAATCAATCAAAACAATGACTTTCCACATTTCTTTCGTTCAAAGCCATGTATGCGGTTTTTCTTATCTTGCTCGATGCCTGGTGATGAAACAGTTGTGTGTAAGTACTAATAATATCAACTGCTGAATTCCTTGCTTTTCTCATCTCTCCACAAAAATAATGGCTTTTGGAACAGTTTGGGAGGGGAGGAAAATGGTATGGAAAATGCTGTTAAAGAAGAGAGCGACGAGAAGAGATTTTTTTTTTTTTGTTTGAAAAGAATTCTTATGTTACCGTTGAGAGACATGACCGTTGGTGTTAAACAAACGTTGCAGTTCCGAAAGAAAAAAATGTTTGCAAAATTCGTAAAATAATGGATTTTGGGAAATATTTATAAAACAACAAAAATATCAATAAAAGAAATGATAAAACTTTTAAAACAAACATATCATTTGTTGGTTTTATTTGTTTAGAAATTATTATATAAAATTTATTATTTATTTCTTTGTTGGTTTTGATTTTAAAGTTTTTTTAATTAGTGGTGATAGTTAGTGATGATGACTAAAGATCATTAAAGTAGTGATGTTATTTAATGATAATGATCGTGATAAATTAAAATTGAAATATTAAAATTAATTTGAGTTAATGTGATATTTAGCCACATCCAAATTTCATTGATTATTATTTTTAAAATAATTACATGAAATATCATTTTTTTTATCAATTTAATTTTTATTTTAAAATTTTATCATATTGTAATTTTTTCTTATATTTTTTCCTTTTTCTTTGTCTTCTTGTTTATAACTTTTTGTTATATATTTTTTAGTTTCTTGCATTTTTATTTTTTTATTATTATTTATTGATTTATTTTTCATGATAATATATATTAAATGTATATATATATCAATATAAATTATGTACATGATATATAATATTAAATGTATATTATATATAATATGTATCGATAAGTATATATTTCATAAGTTATATATTAATAAATATTAGATGGGATCTGGATGTATATACATACACCTTAAAATTAGGGGTAGACATTTAGTTAATCGATTAATCAACTGATTGAAATTTTTACAACATCATTAATCATTTAACTAATCAAAAAAATAATATTTTAACCAATTAATAAACTTTAACGAAATCAAATCGACCAAAATAACATTTTGTTGGTTCGGTTAATAACCGTTTAGCTAAAACTAAATTTTTTAAAAAAAATTATACTATATTTTTATTCAACCTCATAAATAGAAAATTTATTAAAAATTATGATGAATTAACAACCTTTAGATAGATTTAATTAGTAATATTACTCTAATTTTTTCAAAATAAGATAGTTTAAATATATATAAAGTAGTATATATTATTATACGGTCGATTTGATTAATTTAACTAACCGATTGAAATTAACATAATCAAATTGATTATCCAAAATTGCAAATATCCTTAAACCAAAAATAAATTGAACAAGATGTTGGTCGGTTAATAAAACCAAAAATTCAATTAGTTAACCATTTTATACCCACCCCTATTGATAATAATGAAAATTATTAGTTTTATTATCATTATATTGAATCATTAATAATTTATTATTAAATTGTAAGTATAAGTAATTAAGAAAATTATAACATTATTATTAATAAATGGTAATAATTTTAAAAAGGATAGGATAAATTAAAAATATTACTAAAAGAAAAGTGGCTTGAAAGGCATATGGATGGGGTGCCTAAAAGAGTGTTCGTGTTTGCTCTAATAATAACATTTCCACAACACTCAAATACTTACCACAGGCATTTGGTAAATGTCTGAAAGAGTGTTTAGGAGGTTGTCTTTTGTACAAGCCTATTTGCTCACTGGGATGCTTGGAGAAATGTCTTATCAAGCCCATGTTGCATTTGCAATTGCTTGCTAAAACAATAATAAATTTTGCCTAATGGGATGTGCGTTCTCTTAATGCTCTAATCTGATCTCGAAAGATGATTATGGTAAGCATCTCTTCCCACTCTTTCTTAACACTCTTTGTTAGCATGCTTATGTAATGGGCACTAATATTTTGGATTATTTACTTTTTCATCAAATGTGGAAGCTGTCCAAGATTACATAGATAGATGCATAGGAACATGATATGTTCATGTTTGATTTGGATTTTTAGTTGTTTGTAAAACAATAATAATGCAAACATATTTATGTAATATTTGATGGGTTGTAATATAATTAAAATGAATATATATATATATATATATAGTCGTTTGTAAAGCTGATCTCATGGAGGTGATGAAGGAGCTTAGAAATATTGATTATGTTGATGATTTAGATTTGTAAGATTATAGAAGTTGTATGTGATGTAGGTTTTGAAAGCCTATCAAATTTAAGTAAGTTAGAAAACATACATCTTCATAGCAATTGTTTAAGAAAGAGTGCTAATAAAGAGCATCCTAATACACAAATAGGCTCGCACAAAAGACCTCTCAAACACTCTTTCAGGTATCCCATCAAATGCTTGCTATAAGCATTTGATTGTCGTGTAATTGGTATTATCATTCTAATCTGATGATATTTTTCTCCATTTGTTCTTTTCTTTCTTTTTCTCTTGTTCTCTTTTATTTAATTTTCTCATGCTTTTCACTTTAAATAAAAACCTCCTAATTTATAAACCCCCACCCCATCACATATCAACCATCCTACATAGGGTTTGGCATAAAATAGTTAACCAACTAATATTTCAGTTAATTGATTGAATTTTTGATTTTATTAACCGACCGATATCTTATTCAGTTGATTTTTAGTTAAGAAAATTTAAAATTGTAGATAATTGGTCCGATTCAGTTAATTTTAATTGATTAACCAAATTAACTAAACCAACCATATAATAATATATACTACTCTATACACATTTAAAATATCATATTTTAACAAAATAGACTCATATTACTAATTAAATCTATCTAAAAGTTGTTAATTCATCATAATTTTTGATAAATTTTCTATTTATGAGGTTGAATAAAAATATAGTATAATTTTTTTAAGTTTTTAAGTTTCGGTTAAATAATTATTTTGATCGGTTCGGTTTGATTAAGATTTATTAATTAGTTAAAATGTTATTTTTTCAATTGGTGAATGTCGCACCCAGCCCATACCCGGAGTAACATGCTCCCGTAGTATATACGATGATTGCCTAAAGGAAACCGCCACATATACTACAAGGGATACAGAATACATACATAAATACGTCGTATGGGGACAATCCGTATAATGGTGGTGACAAACACTGCAACGTTATACAATAAACCCTAGATAATTCATTACACACTCAATCAAATGATCAAGTCCATATATATATATATATATATATACATATACAAGGGGTTCTAATTTAGTACATCAAACTAAACAAAACCACGACCAAAATACAAACGTCTACTGCCACTATGAGTCATACACGCTATGTCACGTCCAGCCCATACCTGGAGCAACATGCTCCCGTAGCATACTCAATGATCTACCGTATGGTAAACCACTGTATACACTACAAGGGATACCTGTACATACATACAAATAAACGTCGTATGGGGACCTCCTGTAGTATGGCGGTAAACTCCGTAAACAGAACCAAACATAACCCTGGATAACATACATTCTATTGAACGTACAATCGTATAACAAAAGTATATTCATTAATATACAACGGTTTTGATTACATTATCCGTACAACCACCATTTAAACTACAAATACATTACTACCTCACTCTAATATACAAGCTACAAAACGAAACTAAGCTCGGCTGCTCCAGACCACCTTGAGACG
>CANYBF010176294.1:0-55817 GCA_948192965.1 Dalechampia spathulata
ATGAATGATTGGTTGGTTTGTGATAATGCAAATATGCATGGAAAGGAAAGAGGAACGGAAAAAGAGAAAAAGGGAAAATGAGAAATGAGGGCAGAGCTCAGCTCTGGGCACACTGGATCAATATAAATGGAATTCCTACGGGAATTAGTATAGAGATATTCTCCTGAGATGGGAGATGGATATAGAGAGTGCAGGGCACTTGGATAAAAGGCCGCCTAAGGGCGATGAGTACCGGTACCTATCGGGATCCAGTGTGTGCGACAGGAATGTGCACATTACAGGAAAATAAGAGTGGATCAAGGAAAGAGGAGTGAGAGCGAATGTCTAGAGCATTGGCATTTGCATTGCATCTGGTGTATCGATTGAATGCTTTCATATATTGTGTATATGACGGATGGTTATATGTGTGTATTACTGTTTATATGTGTTATATGTGTTATAGCACCACTGAGTTTATCTCAGTGTTTGTCATTTGATAAACGTAGGTTCGGAGCACACAGGAGAGCCATCGGGAAAGGAATAGAGGTCGTCAGCTGAGACGGACAGATCTCATTTTGGTACGGGACTTTGGTGGCAAACTCCAGCCTCTCTTGTGTCTGTGTAGCTTGTGTATATGTAGTGTAGCAGTAGTTACAGTTGTATTGTACAGTTATGTACATTTATATAGCTTTTGGTGGTTTTATTGTATGCACGCACTTATTGTATAACGGGTTTTATATTAATGAAGTATAGATTGCCTGTAATGTTTAATGCCTTGCTTATGCATGTATGTATGAGTGGATCCTGGGTATTGCATGAACATCACGTGTTTCCGCAACACAACCACCATTAGGCTTAGAGTGGGTCCCCATACGACGAGTTTACGATGTATCCCTGACGTCAT
Source organism: Dalechampia spathulata (assembly GCA_948192965.1). NCBI lineage: Eukaryota > Viridiplantae > Streptophyta > Magnoliopsida > Malpighiales > Euphorbiaceae > Dalechampia > Dalechampia spathulata. The sequence goes on from CANYBF010176294.1 coordinate 884, forward strand.
AGGTATTGGTTCTCTTAGAGGGTCATTGTCTGTGTCGTGGGAGCATGTCTGCCTGGGTATGGGCTGGGTGTGACAATATCCAAAAGCACTTGATAAACACGGTAAAGATGTGAAAAGTTATGATCTGCCTACAAAAGAAAGTTACTAGCTTAGCCAAATAAAGATCAATAATAAAGAGATTACAAAGGAGATAGTAATGCAAATGTAGTAATAAGATATTGATGTAGTGTTAAAGCTTAATTTGGAAAAGAAATATGCATATATGGTGATAATGAATAGACTGAACTCAAGATACACTGTAATATTTTTTATGGATGAACCAGAAGGTATAGGGAAAACTTTCTTATATTGAGCATTATTGGCTAATCTAAGATCAAAATGAAATATAGCTTTAGCAACAACAACTTCAGGTGTAGCACCATCAATAATGATATGGGAAAAGATAACACACTCTAGATTCAATATTCTACTTAATCCAATATAAATAACATTATATGGTAAATCAAAATAGAGTGGCTTAGTAATGTTGTTACGTAAAGCTAGTATGATCATATTAGATGAAGCACCAATAACCAAGAAATATGCGATGGAGATAGTTGATAGAATGTTCAGAGATATAATGAATAACAATAATTTGTTATATGGAAAAGTGATGGTATTTAAAGGTGACTTTAGACAGGTATTGTCAATGGTCCCCAAAGGAACAAGGCAATAAACAATTAATGCAAGTCTGGTAATATTATATATTTTGAATAAAATGGAAGTGCTCAAATTAACAAATAACATACGAGATAGATCAGACGTAACCTTTAGTGATTTCTTACAAAGAGTGGGGGATGGGGAAGAGCATGCAACTCATGATGGAAATATAGTAATTTAAGATGAAATGGTGGTACAAGATGATGGAAAAGATTAATGCAAAAAGATATTGATACAAAATGTGTTTTCTGATTTTGTTGAGAACTTATATCATCAAAATACATGACAAACCATGTAATATTAACAATGAATAATGAATATGTGGATAAACTGAATTATATGATGATATATATGTTATCAAGAGAGACTCAAGTACACCTTAGTTATGAATATGAAGTTGATGATGTCAACACAATTATCAAGAAGAATTTTTAAATAGCTTGCAACTGAATGAAATCCAACCACATAAACTACAATTGAAAGTTAATTACCCAATAATACTATTAAGGAATTTGGATGCATCGAATGGATTATGCAATAGAACTCAAATTGTATACAAAATATTTAAAAAAATATTATACATGTTAAAATAACAATTGGGCAACATGCTAATAGATAAGTATTGTTACCAAAAATACCAATGAATCCATCAAAAAGTGAAGAATATCTATTTTAATTCAAAAGGAATCAATTTTTAATGTGATTATGTTTTACAATGCCTATAAACAAGATACAAGAACAAACAATAACAAATCTAGGAGACTTACTAAAAGATATTTTCTTATATGAACAACTATATATGTATTATCAAGAGAGATTTCAAGCTTAACAACAAAAGTATTAGTTAAAAAGGATGATCTAGAAAAGAAGGAACCAACATAAATAAAAAAAATGTAATCTATAAAAAGGTTTTGCTATCAAATAGATAAATAAACATTTGCTGTCATTTTTTATAAATGAATGGATGAAAATATTATATAAATAATATTTTAAATGAGTATATAATACTTAAATGTTAAATATTAATTTAAAATTATATAAAAATTACAATGGTAAAAATTTAAAAAATAAAATATAAAATTATTACAAATGACGGGTCAAAAAAATCATATTGTATGTTATGAAACTTTAGTATATATAAAAATCATAAATCCTAATCCTTAATCCTAACTATAAACTCTAAACCAAAAAAACAACTCTAACCATTAACAATTTTATCATTTTATGCGAGAGAAAAAAATTAATCAAAATTATGAGATCAATTACTTGGAGAAAATCTAAATTATTTATTAGAGAAATCAAAGGATAGATTTTAGTTGAGATAAAATCTGATAAGAATTTAAAATTGATAATTGCTCTATTTTATATCATATCAAACTTTATAAATAAAAGTTATATCTCTATTAAGTGCTTTGATAATTACAACGTTAAAAAAGAGTTTATATGCTTAAAAAAAGTTTTTCATACCTCAAAATCTTTAAGGGCTTATATACCCTAGTTCTATAATTTAGGGGCTAAAGATGAGATTTGTTAAAAAAAAAGTTTTTTTTTATAATAAATTGTAGGTTAATTCTCTCTTTACGTCCCGCTCAATCCTACAACCTCTTTCTTTCTTTCACTGGCCTTCGCTGCCCTACCGGCAACCGTCGTCCTCCTCCAGCAAACCCTATTTTAACTTTCTCCTAACTTTCAACACCAGTAACTCAGACAAAGGGCTAAAAGAAATTAATTCATATGTGAAGTATCCACCACATCTGCCACCTCTTTTCTATCTTCAGGATTTCGCAGAAACACGATGTCCCTAGAAGCGCATAAGAGACCTCTCGCAAACGGAAATGGTGTCTTACCAGAAAGGCTTAGATTAAATCCTAGCACGGATCACAATCCAGAAGCCTACGATGACCTGCAATCGGAGTTCAATCCTCTTCTATTCAGCTCACTGGAGCGGTACTTACCTCCTTCCGTGCTAAATTTAACCCGCGATTCTAAAATTCAGTTCATGAAGGAGATTCTCCTGCGATATTCTTCTGAGGGTGAACGCAGTCGCGTATGGTTCTCTTTAGTTTTTTTAAAATTTCGTTTATGTCATTTGTACGTATCAATATATTAATCATCCTCATTTACACATAATTTATGTCGATGTCTTTATATTTGACTGTAGTTGTCAATGCACACAATGTAACTTGTTCCTGTTTCAAATTGCCAGATTCAAAAACATAGAGAGTACCGGCAGAAGATTATATCAAATTATCAGGCAAGTGGGATTCAGCATTTTGATGCTTTATGGTTTACCGTCATATTGACATTTCAATGGTTTATGGTTTACCCCTCGATTCTATTTAGGTCGACTCCAACTCTTAAATAATCTGTAGTTAGCTGTTGGAATTTTCTTGTTTTACCAGTAACAATCGGATATTTAACCATTTTCTTTTGCGTCTTTACAATAATTGTTTTGCTCCTGTTTTCTCCTTTTCTTCAGCCTCTACATAGGGAACTGTACTCTTTGAATGCTGCCAACTTCTTTGTACCCTCATTTCTCAGAGCAATCAATGAAAACACCGAAGAGAGTTTCAGAAATGTATTGGTCGAACCCACCCCAGGAGTTTATATCTTTCAAATGCTTCAGCCAAAATTCTGCGAAATGTTGATGTCAGAGGTATTTTCTTATCTTTTTCTGGTTATTAGTAATGACAGTTATACAAGTCTTCTTGTGCTTTAGTTTGTATATTTTCTTATCAGGTTCTGATTGGTTAGGTGGAAAACTTTGAAAGATGGGTTCATGATGAAAAATTCAGGATTATGCGCCCAAACACAATGAACAATTATGGTGCTGTTCTTGATGACTTTGGCCTTGAAACCATGCTCGACAAATTAATGGATGAATACATACGTCCGATGTCAAAATGTGTGTATCCTTATTCATTTTCAATGAAATGGGGTGCAAAGAAGCATTCCACAACAACTACAAAGCATCATTTTCTTATGGTTGACTTTCTCTTTACTCTGTAGTGTTATTTCCTGAGGTTGGTGGATTAACTCTGGATTCTCATCATGGTTTTGTTGTCGAATACGGCGTTGATAGAGATGTTGAACTTGGTAGGTGCTTGTTTCATTTTCCTACTGCAAGGTTAATTCAAATTTATGAATTCTTTTTTTTCAGCTAATGACATTTGGGCACATGTTTGAGACATGCAAACTTCATCTTTGCAAAGTGCAAGGTGGAGGTTGCATATTAATGCACCTACTCTCATCTGACCCCCACAATAGTTGAGAGTACCTTTATGCATTGGGCGAGCCCTCTTTTACTAAATTTGGTAACAATTGGCTGGAACCAAAAGCAAGCCAAAGCTTCACCGTGCTTCATATTCTGTTTTGATGGCATATTAGTGTTGCCTTAAATAGGTTTAATTTCATTTTTACAATGCTTTTGAAATTTTACATCGAGTAACAATGGCATATATTTATTTATTAATGGATTTCAATGTTATTTATTGCTGTGAACAGTTTACTTTTCTGGATTTAGAACTGGGGACTTTCCACTAACTTAAAGTTCAAAGTCATTTTTTTTCAGTTTCCCATCATTACCACAGATATTTTTATAAACTTTCGGAAGCCTCACCAGTTTTTCTTTTTTTAAGGTTTCCATGTAGATGATTCAGAAGTCACCCTGAATGTTTGCTTGAGCAAGCAATTTGTTGGTGGAGACTTGTTTTTTCGTGGTGTGCGGTGTGATAAACATGTGAATACTGAAACCCAACCTGAGGTATGTTAAGTTTAATTGATCCTGCAAGTTTCTTTGGCCTTTTCCTCTAATAAATGATTGGCTATATCTTATCATTTTTTGAATTATATATCAAATTTTGAAAGTCTGTTTTTAGAAACAGAAGTATTATAAATTAAAAGAATATTCTTCAATAATTGGTTGGAACTAAAATAGAGTGTCATCAAAGATGCTTTTCTTTAAAAAAAGTCTAGATTGAACTATGATTTTGGCGACTATGAGTCTGTAGCTCAATTCAGATTGTGAAAGTTATGGGTGATAATTCTTAGAGAGATTTTTTTGTATTGCTTACATGTTTGATCTAACAATTATAAAAGCATTTATGCATATAGGAGAAACCAAATTAGGAAGTAAATCAAAAGGAAAAATCTACAGTTTAGTAGTAAATCTACCTTTATAATCAAAGGATTAAATCCCTAAAAATCTATCTAAATTATCGCTACAAATATAATTAAGGCACCACTCTCCCTGAAGTTTGTGTATAGATATCATGCATGCTAAACTTGTAAACCAAAATGTCATAAATCTTATTACCATACCCTTTCGTGAACACATTAACCAGTTGTTTGTCAGATGTAACATGAAATAGGCTCAAAACACCACTTGTCAACTTCCCATTAATGAAGTGTCGATCTATCTGAACTTCTCCTCGACTTACTTGTGTGACAAAGATAAATGAGCTTTCCAACTAATCTCTGATATTTCTCCTTCTCTATTGATTCTCCAATTCCTACTTGCATTTTGTGATTGCTTTCAATAGGTGACTCTGCTGGCCAACCACCCATGCAACCTTAATTCTAAGGAAGTATCACAACTCCTCCCAAGTCTTTAATTTCAAATTCTGAAGCTTAGAGCTCCTTCAATGAAGCTATCTCTTTCTCATTGTTCCTTGTCATCATTATTACATCAACATAAACAATAAGAAGTGTAAGCTTACCCTTTTAATGTCTTATAAGCAGGGTATGATCTACTTTACATTCTCTGTAACCAAAAGAGATTATGACTTTATTGAATCTTTTGAACCATGTTCTAGGTGATTGTTTTAGCCCATGTAAAGCTTTCCTTATCCTACCCACCTTTCCTTGTATTTTGACATCATCAAATCTCGGAGGGATTTTCATGTTGATGTAGGACAGCTTGAGTTTAAACTATTATAACCTCAAAATTTAAGTGCAGCAAAGAAATTAATTTGATAGTTGAAAATGCAGATTTTATTGAGGGTGAACAGTAAGGAAAAGATAAGAATCTATCCAATCATACCTAAGCTTAGGAATCATACCCAAGGGAAAAAAGAAAAGAATTGAACCACACAATTCTAGACAATTGCTGAAAAATGTTTATGATAGAAAATACTAAACCAACTTAAACTAGAAAAATCTAATCAAACTACTCCTAAATACAAATAAAATCAATAAAACCCTAATATTTTAGAAGGCTAAAATTACAAAAAATATCCCTAATTATGAAAATTGTAAAATATATAAATTTTAAACTTCTGAATCATATTTTCCTTAACTGTATTAGTCTCCCCTAGTTGAAGAAAAATCAACCTCGAGTTTTAAAATGCCTTAGAAGAAACGCTCTTAATTTCTTACACCCACTTCCTTTGGAACTTGAAACAACTTGATGTCATTTATGTGCCTTTAATAAGGATGACAAGATAAAATTCATCCCTTCACATTGAGTATCAAAGTTCAGTGGAATTACAATCTCGATTCAGATCGAATGATCAATTGTAGAATAGCTTTCAAGGAAGGTTTGAAGGAAACCTTCTTAATAGTTCTTTCAACATAGCTTCTTATGGAACTACATCCACAGCCATGCAACGAAAGCATCGCGGGCCCTTGCTTTTGAGGCTTTGCTACCAAAGTTGATGTAGGACAGCTAACTATCCTAGCTTCAAAATCTAAGTGCGGCGGAGAAATTAATCTAATAATTGAAAATTCATATTTGATTAAGGGTAGAAAGTAAGAAAAAGATAAGAATTCTCCCAAGAATCACACCCAACGGAAAAAAGAAAAAGAATCGAAACACACAATTAGACAAATTGCTGAAAATTCCTTTTTGATTGAAAAGAAAGCTATATGGGAACCAATACAAGTTTAACATTTATAGACTTTAGATGGGGTACCAAGTTGAGAAAGAAGTCCTTTGAGATGTTAGATTTTAATTGTATAGCAATTTTTAATAGTAGATATCTCTTTAGACTTTTTGGCAATCTACATCAAGTTTGCTCTAGATCTTGTTGGGTTGATTTGGTTTCCTCTACCTCCTCTAATAGGTCGACCAAATAGCTTCTAGCAAGTCTCCATGGTATGTGGCGGTCTCCTACATTAGATGGTCTTTGTCAGAATTGACAACTTGCTTCATCAGAATTAGCTAGTTGTTGCGATTTCTGAACTACTGTTGAGTAGAGCATAACATTTCTTCTACTTTCCTCTTATTGAACATGTGGGTATATCTAGCTTAACGACGGAAATGGATCTTTACCAAGTACATGAACTCGTATTTAATCACTCCATGTTTAATCTGGCAAGAAAATTATACACCTATTCTTTTTCAAACAGCTTCTGAAATTTTGCTATATTTGTTGGACACTCAATTTGAAAGTCTTGATAACGGTCTAATTCTTGCCATATAGTAGTGAGGCAATTTCCATCTCCCCTTGCTTGAAGTTATGAATATTATTACGGAGTTTGTAGATTCAAGCATCATGCCATACCTGCGAGTAGGTGATTGAAGTAACAGTTTGGAACAATAGTATCCACAAGCAATATGAGGTTGCATCAACTTAAGGAGCCATGGCATCATTAAAGAATTCAGTATTCAATTTGTCCCATGGTTTATAAGGTTTAGGTAACGAATCATTAACATATCTTTGCATTCTTCTTGCTTGAATATCCAACACCATGCAAGATAATTCTTGCCATTGAATTATTAAAAATTGATTTGCAGAGAAAGATTATCAAGAATTAGTTTAGGTTTAGAGGCTTGCAATTATAGCCAAAATTAAGAGTTTCCTATTCACCTTCCGCGATTCTTTTTTTTGTTTTTTACCTTTTGGAATTAACAGGAGGAATAAAATTGAAGCTAAAATAGGGTAGAAGTGAGTTGAACAAAGGTAGAGCATGTGAATTAAGAGACTGGAAAAAAATAACAGAGCCAAAAGGAGGTCGAAAGCTGCATGCGCTGGTGCCCGAAGATACCAGTGACTATTTTTTGGTGGTGTGTGTAGTTACACGCTTGATCGGAATGGAATGAAACTCCAAATAGCAGTCAATTGTTAACTCCTCTTCCCACTAGTGCAAGCGATGTCGGTCCATTGTGAATCGTGCACTTGAAGAAAAAACCTTAATGGTAGTTTTTTGCAAAAGAAAATGCCTTTTTAAGCTTGCAAAAGTTAGGATATCATGATAATTTTGAGATAAATTTTTCTGTATTTCTTATGTGTTTGATACAACAATTATAGAAGTTTTTATACATATAGGAGAAACCAAATTAGCAGGTAAATCACAAAGAAAATATCTGCAGTTGAGGAATAAATCTACCTCTATAATCTAGGAATTAAACCCCTAAATTATCTCTACAAATCTGCTTGATAAGTCAACAATGGGAAAGTTGGATGAAATTAACAAGCTGCCTTCTTTTGTTAATTCCTTGTGAAATCAAAAGACCATGGTAATTGCGAATTTTTACTTTAAATAGCTGAAATATTCATCTGATGGTGTTTATTTTATCGCAACATAGGAAATTTTGGATTATGTACATGTTCAAGGGAATGCTGTTCTTCATCGTGGTCGACATCGCCATGGTGCCAGAGCTACAACTTCTGGACGTCGGGTCAACTTGATATTGTGGTGCAGAAGGTATAAATATATCTCTCCCCATAATCTGCATGTGAGCACCATTCTTTTCTGAAATGAAATCCACTTCAGCATGATATTGGTTTGAATGTTAAGATAGTCATTAGGCTACTTTGACCTTGTAGCTTGATGCTGGCAGAACTAATTTCCAAATAGACTAAATAGGGTAAGTGAAAAACTCGAAAAATATAATATAAAAGAATACCATAAAATTCATTATGGATTTTGGGGTTCAACTATTTGCTTTGTGTCAGCAATTAACAAATTGAAGAAACAACATTCGATCGTTGTCTGATCAAACTTGGACAAGGGCATCGACTGACCAACAGAATTGCCATTATTGCATGTTTGAGTTGGCATTATTTCCTGTTTATGTTATCGGGGTTCATATGCAAATTTGTTGGGGAATAGCCAATTAATTGTTTATGTCATTAAGTAATAATGACATCAAGATAAAGTTTTTCCTTTTCAGTTCTGTTTTTCGAGAGCTGAAGAAATATCAAAAGGATTTTGCTAGCTGGTGCGAAGAGTGCCGACGTGAGAAAAAAGAAAGGCAGCGTTTGTCAATCACTGCTACCAAACTGGTAAGACAATCTTAAAATGTCGACAAGAGAATAATATTGAAGCAATCGCGCACAGTTATGAACCAATCCTTGTGCTTTTTTTTTTAGGAATTGCTGAAGAGAGATCGTATATCTGCATCTTGAGTGTTTGACCTGAAGCTTTTTCTAATTTCTCGTGTCGCTGTACAATGGCAGAAATCCTCTCACCACCGCAACTTTTATTCTTTTTCGTTTTGTAAATTGAGATACCTTTTCTTAGGCTATCTTTCCTTACATGCACTGCTAATATGGTGCAGTCTGTCAATACCGTGGATTGCGTCTTTCCCCTCTTTAACATTTTTCTCCGTCCACTAAAATAGACTCTCTCCAGTTGACCCAAATTATATTCACTTATTATTTTAATAATTTTTTTCATAATTGAAATAAAGATATGATAAAAAATATATTGAAATTTACTTTCTCAAATAAAATAATTAATATTTTTCAAACTTTTATGAAATTGAAAGTGTGATTGAAGTATATTCCTATAATTCAACTCTAAAAATTCAGAATATCAGTTTAGTCATTTTTCCATCTAACTACAGTCCGTTTGTTAGATAACGAAATCCTGTGTAAAATCGAGTTGTTCTTTTACAAACTGTTATTTGAAAATTCAAATAAAATTTTCAAACAATGACTTTAAAGTTGAAACAATGGAGCTTCACGTTAGGAGAACGGTAATTTCAGTTTTGGGTCCCGTAAATGTAAATTACCTGACTTCAGAGTCGGCCTTCATTCCTAAGGAAGGCTGCCTAACCAGTAGATTTATGTCCTTATTTTGTGCCAATGCATCTCATCTTCTGAAGAAAAGGGTAATATTATACTCCGCAGCAAAAATAATCTATTTTGTAGCTCTGGTGCACATGATCTAGGTGTGGAATTACATGGTGATGATCCTATACTGCATATACATTTGCATCCGTGCAACATGCACATATTCATCTCCTTCCAGATTCCAATTCATCCAACGCCACGAATCCTTGACTGTTTTGGTTAAGCTGTAAATTCACGACTTGTACATCCAAGGCCTGCACGTCCAGTGAACTGGTAGCTTGCCCTTCATGATTTGTGTTAGAACGTGACTCCAGTGCCTGGAAATATGCGTAAGGCCCCCACCCTGAAATAGAAATTTTCACCCATCAAGGATTCTTGTTATAATTTTCCATGCATTGAAGAGAATTGGTAATAGGCAAATGAGTAACGCGTTATTGTGTTAGTAAGATTTTCTGCTTGAAAACGCTAAGCAAGAAGATGACAAAATTACCTACCTTCTTCATGATATGGAGCTGGGAAAAACTGCATGTAGCAAAATGTTGAAACAACGATTCCTGCGACCAAATAGCAACTAATCTGAGATTGTTATGGATTTCCTGGGTAAGAATAGGAATTACTATTGAAGGAAAAAATTTTGATTCCTGATCTTTCCACTTGTAAACTATAAATTTCACCTTTTACTTTAAATATAACAGTTAGAAATTATTGAATGTGCATTTAAGTAATCACAATAAAACCGATTAATGGGTGAAAAAAAAAAAGGACGACCGATGAGTGCTCCAGCAAACACGTCCTGCCAATGATGCCAATAGTCATCTATTCGAGAGATGCCAACAAGAGCCGCAGCAAGTAAAGGCAGAACAAGAAGGCAGAGTTTTGCCACATGACCTCTGCGATCAAAGGCTTTGATTTTACCGGATAAGTACAACGACAAGAAACCCAATCCAGCGAAGGACCCTGCATATCAATCCTCAATTCCGTCACAAGCACAAATCTGTTACCAATAAGGTGAAAAGTAAAAAGTCGCCGCTTATGGACTAGCCTAAAAACATTCTACTACAGTTATTTATTTGAAGGAATTAAGATCCTTTTGTATTAATTATTTAATAAAAAATAAACAATTGAGATTTAATTTTGTAACAATCACTATTGATAAAATTAAATTTTAATTTGATCAAAATTTTATCAACACCATGTATTATATTTTAAAAATATTACAAGAAATTAACCTTATTTATATATCAAGTAGCTCTTAAAATATTCAGCAAGAAGTGCTTGGACATGCAAGGAATTCTTTCCCCGACCATAAACGGCTACAGATATGTGTTAGGTCATCTTAATGATGGAGATATTATTATCCGAGTCTTGAGTCTATGTCCAATGTGATACATGTCAATTTTGGATGTCTGGTGTTGAAAAAGAACCGTCTTCCTAGTATATACAATTGACAAAATGCGACCCGTTTAATCCTAGGAAGTCAAATTTTCCCGTGGCACAAAATGTCATAATGTATATCAATAGCCCTTAATAAAATTAATAATCATACAATGCTAACTGATCCAGGACATACAGTAGCATGTGAATGTAAATATTAGAGTATTAAAAATATATGAATAGAGAATAAAACTTACTTAAAAATCAAGTTTGTTGGATGTGTGAATTAATAAATTATATTATGTCTGGAAAAGTATTTTGTAAAAACATTTGTACAGAATTTTTTCACTACAATATACAAGTTAAAAAATGTCACACATATACGGCAATTGCCACGTTAATCGAGTGCGTGTAGAAGTAGAAAAGGAGAGAAATATTGCTTACACGAAGTATGCCCACTAGGGAAACTCTTATGGCCTTCCTTTACATCACTATCCTTTCCATGACATATTACATCTCCAAACTGATCATAAAACTAAACAAAGCCAAAGGTCAGGAGTTAAAACAGGGCTAGTAAAAGTTGGAAATAGATCATATCGATGATAAAATAGATATTAAAGATTTTAATAGAAAATCATGACAAAGAAGAGTACGACTAACTTCCTTTCCATCAGGAAAGCAACGCCAAAAGAAATCCGGTCGGGGTCGACCAACTGCATCTTTAATTGCATCCGTAATAACAGCAGTAATCAACACAGAGAATAACAGGCCTGCACTAGCATATCAACAAAATCTTGCAATTAGCGAGTCTGCTCAGCTCTCTTGCTGAAAATGGTTCTGTTCAATTTATGCACCAGATAAGTGTACATATATTAATCAACATTTCCATAGTAATTTAATTAAGATGAAACAGAACACAGGTACCTAAAATGCTGTGGTGCAGATCATAAACATCCCTCCTCCTAATATAGAAGAAAATAAAGATGACAATAGGCAACAAGACTGCATATAGCTGATAATCAAAGCCACAAATAAAAGAAGCATCAAACAGTGACACCTTTTTTTTCCAAAAAAGAAAAAGGATATCAACTAAAGTTTGTTCAAGTATCAAACAAAACTTACGGGCACAGACCATGTAGGCACCGTGTTGTCTTTGAAAGGGTATTTAAGGTCATTCATCAGATCTTTTCCAACGAAGCGATAAAAAGGATGGATAACATATAGAATGATCTCTATAACAATAAGTAGTAGCAATATAAGCCAGTCATGCATATGGGTCTTTGCAACTTTTGCTCCGTGAGATCTGATTGTGTGCGCATCAACATCAGCCGCCCTCATTCTTCCCTGACAGTTTGAAAACAAACTAGCTTTTTTCTTTACTTGAAGAATACAAAATAAACTAGCTTGAAAACAAAGAAAGAGTGTCAATGCAAAAGGGCACCTGACCTGACTGTAATTACAAATACTTTTTAGCAATACATTGTTTAAAAAGGGATTACATGTTTGCTATGTCCTAACTTCATCTAAGACAGGTTTGATACCAACTGCTTGAAAAGGGGGTTGATTGATTTCGTCTGGAGGCGCAGTTAAACTCAAAATTAGCAACCACAAGACATTGTGCATGTCAGCATGTTTTAGAAAACAAGAGGGAAAGCGAAAAAAGAAAAGAACTGTGCATCTGTAGTCACTCGAGCCCCTTTCTCGGGCAAAAGAAAAACAAGTAGTGAGAAGTATCTCCAAGTTACCTATTTGCGGTTGCGACCATATTTGGATAAGATGGGTGTCAAATACATATACAGTAACCATAAAATGAGGCTAATCAGGTCCAATGGTGGTGTACTCGCCTGATATTTTTTTTAATACTACTATTCCAACTATACAGATTCTTAAATCTAAATATATCTAAGATACCAAATTTGGTAAACCATCAAATTCTGCTGGGAAGCATTTAACACCAAACCTTTGCCGACACTGGAAGTTAATTGGTCTAAAAGCCTATGAGTCCAAAAAATCAAGATGAAATTGTAGAAAATAAAAACTTCAATCCAATCCACAAATTATTCAGATGTTGACAAGGAAAACTACTTTTTAAAAAGATGATATGGTGAAATAATTATATCATCATATGTAATATATATTAATAATGATAATAATATTATTAAGACCTGAAGTTCCACAAACCTGAAAGTAGCCAGGGAAATTCTCAAGAGAAAAACATGATACCGTATTCTTCCGGGCCATTGATGAATGGAAGTAATCAGATGCAGCAACCGAAGAAAAATACAGTTATCAACAAAATTCTTTCTGCAAACCAAAGAAGAGAAAAAAATAATGGCAGAATATTTATCTCCAGCACCGAAGTAAAGAAAAGGAACAAAAAGCAAAAGAGTCGCGAACAAGACAAATGGCATATATGCATGCAGAGACTTTTAACCCAAGAAAATACAACTGGCCGTCGATAAATGTAAACTCAGAACCTGAAAGCTCAAACAACTTCTTCTGCTTTTCAAACTTTCACTTCTGAGCAGGATCTCATTTGGAGAAAAAATCCTATGCACAACCCTATGCCAAAATCATCCCTACGGTAAAGATAGGAACGGTTTTTTTTTTTTTTTTTGCATATTTTTGGAAATGTTTTTAATTTTTAGAATTATGAAATAACTGTTGTAAAAATGGGAGATTGCAATTTCACTAATTCTAGCACATGGGAAAATACTGTGGTTTGGCTGCTGCTGATATTGTTTCTGTTGCTCCAGATAATGTTGACGGAACCATTTTAAGGAGGGGTGATATGGATACTTCTCATTTCATCGCAGCCAAACGAAGATATCTTTACAAAGAATCAAAAGTAATTTTATATAATTAATAGTGAGAATAATATTTTTAATATGTTTATCAGTCAATAAAGGATGAAATTTAATCATCAACTGTTATATTTTTAAATTCGATAAATTTTAATTATTAATATTAACTTTTTAAATTCAATCATCAAATTATATATTTTTAAATTTGAATACAATGATATCATTATATTTAATTCAAATTTCTTAATATTTCCCATCCAATTGTTTACTTTTTTTTTTATCTTTCATTATTATGCTATTTTCCTCTTTTCACTTTTAATCACGTATTTTTTGTGATTGTTTATCACAATATTGTGTCTTTTTTTTTTTTTTTAAAAATATACCATGCAAATTAATATATCAGAACAAAGATTTGTAGCAGTGGCGATGAATGCTGAAATTATTCGGTAAGAATAATATGAGATATATACTTGTGCGGGCATGTTTGAAGTTTAAATATCATTTTAATATTAGTTTTTAGAAGTTTAATTCCACCTTACTAGGTTAAGATTATGCCAGTAATTTGGGTTGGGGAATTGAGTTCAAATGTATCAACTTGTATTCAAAATGATTATATATGTCTTTTCGTCAATTTTGGTCACATCTAAAATCTAACTAAGACACATGTAGATCCCATTATTATTTTGAATATGTCCACATTAGATTGTTTTTTTATCAATCAACACTTGTAAAATTATCATTCCTTATAATTTTTCTTAATTTAGGAGTAGTATGAACTTCATTCAAATAATTCATCATAAAAAAATTTAAATTTAAATTCAAAATTTTAAAAGATTGTTCAACTTTTCAAGAAATGCGGAAAGAGTCGTCCTTTAAAACGAAAGACTAAATTTGGAGTATCCTTTATAACTGTAAGGGGCAGTAATGGGCGTGAATTACCAAGGCAGACAAATACGTCTGCATGAACAATCACCTTAAAAAAGGTGGGAAGTTATGGCCATCTTCATGCATGGTTTCTACGGATTACCAATGAACCATGGCTCCTATAAATACATGCTACGAGTCATATACTAAGCGCTGAAATTGTAATCTTTGTAGATGGTAAAGCTCGTTTGGTTTCAGTGCAATCAGTTTTCATGGTTGAAGCTATGGCTTTAAGGAGTGTTGTTGATCTGGCCATCTTTACTGGAGCTTCCAAAGCAATTTTTGAAACAGAAATGTCATCCTGACATCTTTTTTTCCGTAATCAACGAAAGTCAATTTATCGTGAGATAGAAGCTCTTGTGTTTGGATATCGAAGTGAAACTTATTTATTTTTCTTTTGCTGTATTTAAGTTTATTCCCAGAACCTGCAATGCTTCTTTAGATCGGGGGTTGCCAATTCCACTTTACGTGGAAAGCTCCCTGTTTGTTGGATTTTTACTCCTCGGCCTCAGTTTGAAGATATTTTTATTAATAATATATTGATGTATTATTAATTTTTATGAAATATTAAATATTTATTTATTATTTTTAAATATTAATAATTAATAATTATTATATATAATTAATATAAAATTAATAAATATTTAATATTTAATAAAAATTGATATTTATAAGCATGCTATTAATGAAACCTTAATCTTAGATTGAAACCATCCAAGAATTTTTACTCAATTGCTAACTTACTGTTCTTGGACTCTGCTATGGATATTAATGAAGAAAGCAATCATATTTAGACAATAAATGGAAGAAGAAAGTTAAATTTTTGTTCAAAAATTAAATTTCATAGACATGGAACAAAATGAAAGAATAATAATAATAAAAATAACGTGACAATGAGAGAAGATGGGGATTAAGATTTTGAAAATGTGGAAATTTGAGATGGAAAAATAATAAAATGAAAGCTAAACATGCAATCAACGGAAAACTAAGAGAAATTTAAATAAAAATCAAACTACTAAAGCTTAAAAATTAAAAATTAACAACCGGTTAAAATATAAAAAAATTATGAAATATTTATAAAACTATGCAAGTTTTTATTTTTTATAAAAATATAAAAATCATGAAAAATATTTATAAAAATATAAATATATTTAAAATTCATAAGAATGTATCATATATATTATATACACATTAGATATTATTTAAATATTTAGAAAGAATCTAAAAACATATAACAAGTATTTAAAGCATATATATTTAAACCAAATATTAAAAATGCAAATTTTATTAATATTAATTAAAAAATATATTTCTAGTTTTTTTTTATCATCAATCTCATATATAATTTTCATAATCAATTATAACAAAAAATAAAATATATACTAATAATTAATTTATATTATTTTATAAACTTTATAATAAGATAAGATGAAATCAAAAAAATTAAATTATGTAAATCTAAACAATTTTAAATGAAAATAAAAAAAGTACAATAAGTAATTAAGAGGTGAAAAATTAAAAAAGAAATTGAACCAAATTAAAAAAAGTAATTATATAAATAAAAAATAAAAAAGAAAAAAAACAGTAAAAATATAAATATTTGACTCCATCAAGTGTTTTACAGAGCCCGAATAGTTGTGGAGGGGTAAATCTAGATAGGAGGTCAAGTAGTTAGTGCTCACAATGAGCCCATCCAAAGTGTGTAATTCTCATACTGTTGAGATTTAGACCTTTGTTTTCAAATTTACCATCCAAATACCAACTGAGCTACGCCTGTACAGGCATAATACAAGATACTTAATCTATGATAGGATACGATTCTTTGTACAATTGTAGAGTAGCATTCACCATTTTCTTGTACGCGAACAACATTTATGAATCAATACAATATGCTTAATTTTATAAAGCAAATTTTCTTCAAGCATATAAATTTAGTTTTTTTAACCACATAAATTTAGTTATGATATTATTTATAATCCATATATATATGTATATTTACCGACTCTTTCTATTGAATATAACAATATGATAAGGTTAGAATGAATAGAAATATATAAGTATCATTCCTATAGATCACAACGTAATAAAAAAGAGTTACATTTCCTCAAAAGTACTGATTTTGAATTTCAACAATAATTATTATTAAAAAAAATATAAACCTCCTCCGAAATAAAAATCAATTTCTGTTATGATTATATTATTTTAATAAAAAATTATATTACCTTTTTTGTTTTAGTGAAACTAATCACACATAAATATATATATATTCATACCATAATATATAAAAATATATATATCTGCTTATTGTAATTATATATATAGATAAATATTTTATTTTAAAATAAATTAAATGATTATTATTGAAATGCAGTATTAATTAATTAAATACCAGTCTTAACTCAATAAAATCTAACAAATAATATGAAGACATGTGCAAGTGGTCAACAATACATGCACAAGAAAACAGGTGTTATGGGCCGATACATAGGATCCCACTGTCCGGCTATAGACTTTCTCTCTTCCCTTGCACAAATACAAAACACGGCGAATCCTCCCTTACCGACATCAAAATTAAAATGGCAACGACCACAACAACCGTAACTACTGCTACTATTCAATCCGATTTCCGTTCTGCTCTTCAATTGGTCAATTCTTTTGTCTCCCGCTCCTTCCTTTTTCCTTCTACAGGTTTGCTCCTGTCATCGCCTAGAACGACACCGTTGTCGTCTTTTCGACTTAGAGCTTACTCCAGCGACTCAAAGCCAACACCTGCAAAAGTCCCCGAAAAACCGCCTGTTTGTACCGCCGATGAACTTCACTATGTCTCTGTTCCTAATTCCGATTGGCGTCTCGCTCTCTGGCGATATTTTCCTTCTTCACAGGTTTCTTATTTTTTATTTTCTCCATCTTCTTCATAAATTTCGCCCATTCATCCCTTTTGATTGTTTTTAGTTGAATCAATTTATAGGCACCTGCAAGGAATCATCCTCTGTTGTTGCTATCTGGGGTTGGCACTAACGCCATTGGTTATGATCTCTCGCCCGGTGTAATTACTAATTAATCTCTTCTGTTTATTTATTTTATGATTCGAGTAGAGAGGAGGTTTATTTTATAATGTGACCTTATTGCTTGGAATTGCTTGTTAAAAATTTTTTACCCTCTGATGCTTGGGAAATGAATGTTATCGGTTTGATTAAATCCATGCCCACCACTTTTTCCTTTTTCGGTTATGCATGTTTTACCAAATTTTTAAAATTTATTTACTTATTTTTTAAAAGTGATACATGAAAAATCAAAGTCTGTTATAAAATACATAGTACATTATATGCATGTTTAGTTGTTACTGATTTCTCATAAATTATTTAATTATTAAATTTAATTATTCTAAGGATATTTTGGATATAATAATTTATAACAAAAATTAAAAAATTGAAATTTCAATATTTAATCCTTTTTTTTTTTATCAAAATTACATGAAATATATGAAGTAATATCATGCAAAAAGTATGATACTATGAATATTTATAAAGGTAATTGAAATTATTGTTTAATTCAATCGTGAATTTCTTCTTTTAATCTTAAAAGAGAACAATTTGAAATTTACTTATGACATGGATAAATTTTTATATAATTTCAAATTTAAGATGATAAACTTTTTCAAATTTTATCGATTATTGTAAAATATACTTTAGTTGAAGAATTTTTGTTTTCAAAAGATGACGTGTGGTTTAAAAGATACATATAGATCAAGTCTCGGTTTGTAAACTCAGTTGAGTTGATCGTGTAATTAATACCTTGTTTTTTGTTCAAAAAAACCTTTGTTTTTGTTTTTTAATGTTAAGGAATTGAATTTGGAGAGGACTGGTTCTAATCTAATCTTTTATTTTAATTTTTAATTTTTTCAATACGAAACTAGTTCTCACTGATGTATGTGGAAATGGGCAGTCGTCATTTGCACGATATATGGCTAGTGAAGGATTTGAAACGTGGATTCTTGAAGTTAGAGGTGCTGGATTGAGCGTACAGGAAAAAAATCCCAAAGAGATTCCGCAGTCCTCTCATGCTGTCTCTAAAGAGATGGAAGCAGTTGCAAAGATTGTGTCTGATGAGGCTTCATCTTCTAGTGACCAGGAGATAAATAATTTTCCAAGTTCCTCGTCTAATTCTAGTAAGGTTATGGCTGTCAACGAAGACCCAACGGGAATAGCAACTGCATGGGATGAGTCAATCTTGGTAATGAAGTTGACGGAGACTTTTGTTCGTTTGTCTGAACGGCTTTCTGGATTCCTAAGTGAAGGTCAATTGAAGATTATTTCAGATAAGTTATTTGATCAGATAGCTAAACTTCTAGAAGATTCTCAGCTATCCGAACGTCTTGATGAGATAAGAGGAAAGCTTTTGAGCTTGTTGGAAACTAGACAAAACTCTGTTATTACAAGTCAAATCAGGGACCTTAGCCAAAGACTTGTAAATCTTTTCGAGGAAGGTCAAAAATCTGTTTCACCTCAATTTTTTGATTTGCAAGACCGTCTTTCTGCAACCATAGAAGATTTCCAGAAACAGCTTGACTTGATTGTGAAGTATGATTGGGATTTTGATAATTACCTAGAAGAGGATGTGCCTTCTGCGGTGAGGTGACATTATATCTTGCTGATGTTAATGAGTCTTTTCGTACTTTTCATTGTCTTAGAAGCAAACTTCATGATTTAATGTTCTATAGTAATATTCCTTTGTAAAAGTTGAACTGGTAACTGTATATTTTCTCTAAAGAGGAAGCTCTGTAACATAATCTTCACGCTCAAACACTTTGTTGGAAAAAAAAAAGTTGTGCTTTTCTTACGTGTTAACAATTTTTGATTTTATCCATGTAGATGGAATACGTAAGAGCAGAAAGCAAGCCAAAGGATGGTAAATTACTTGCAATTGGACACTCAATGGGGGGTATCTTGCTCTATTCAATGCTTGCACGATGTGGTAAAAATACTATGAAATGCAATCTGTCCTTTTTCATTGGAAACCCAAGCGCTTATAATAGATATATGATGCATGATTTCACACTTTTTTAAACACCTCTTGCTTTCCAACTATATTATATGGAACACGATAACATTTATGTGATCTTTAGTCATATTGTTTGTTTATGATTGTATAATAATTTTTTTTTGTGTTTTTGCTTTTAAAGAGAGATTATTGTTTGTGACTGGCAAATGTTTATTAGGCAAATGTTGAGTTAAAACAGTTTTTATCTACCTTAAGAGTTAAAACTATAACCGAGCATTTGTCTTGAATCACACGACATTTTGTCTCTTAGTTGTAGTGGTTTGGGGGTGTGTGGATCAAAATGTTAAAGTCAGCAGGGTTTAAAATGAGCTACGAGATTAGGCATGTTCTACAAGTATACCATCAAATAATGAACCAACATAAAGCATTGTATTGTAATCCCATATTGAAACAATTGGACTGGACATTTCTTACGAGTCTTTATTACAGAGAAAACCAATGATTGGTCTTTGTCATAGAATTTGACCATGCATGAGTAAAGATTAAACCTATACAAGAGCATTTATCTCTGTTTCTGTGATTCAATTTTTTTGAAATTTATGATTATGATTATCTTTCATGCAAAAAAAAGCAAAACAAGGGAAAAAAGAGCAACAAAGAAAAAAAATATGTGTGCATTGCTAATGTTTTTCAATTGAACACATTTGTAGGTTGCGAGGGTAGAGACCCTGGCTTGGCAGCTGTTGTTACTCTGGCATCATCACTTGACTACACATCTTCAAGTTCAAGGCTCAAATTGCTTTTGCCCCTTGTAGGTGGTGTTATATGTATGCATTGACATAATGCCTGGTACTGTCTAGGAAAGTAATCTTGAGGCAATTGTCATGCAGGCAGATCCTGCTCAGGCCCTTAATGTACCTGTTGTTCCCTTGGGGGCATTGCTGTCAGCCGCATATCCTCTTTCTTCTCGTCCTCCTTATGTGTTGTCTTGGCTTAATTATATGATATCAGCACAGGACATGATGCACCCAGAGTTGTTAGAAAAGCTTGTCTTGAATAACTTCTGTAAGTATAAGACATTTTTTGAACTTAGTTGTTTCAGTTTCATAAGTGTTTAACTCTGGTTATGACATCATTTGGGTCATGTTTTCCTTTTAACGGTCCATTTGGAGAAGAACATCTGAAATGCAAAATTTACTTGATTTTTTACTTTCAAGTGTGAAAATATTACGTACAAATTAAGAAAGATGTTCAAAGGTCCATCTGCAGAAGAAAATTTGGAGTCTAAAATTTACTTCTAATATATTAAGCTTGAAATGAAACCATACTTGCAAAGGAAAAAAAATCTTTAAAGGTCAGTTTTGGAGAGAAGATTTGACATCTTAAAACATACTTCAATATATTTTTTTATGTTATATAAGACCATTCTTGAGGTGGAGAAATAAATGACATATACATGTTTAACCCTGAATCAGAAATTGTAGACTTTATATTTCAGTTGTACTAATATAATCAACATCTACATCCACGAGTCTGGTATTCGGTCTGGCCAATTGGCCAATTAAAGACATATTGATATGTTTGAAAACACTTATGCATTCATGACTGTGAAACTGCTTATTAGTTTTAGAAATGTTTTACTGACTAATGACATGCTTATTCATCCATGACTGTGCCTGTAACATGCTAATGACTAATGTTAGACAAGCTAAGTACTTGCTTGTGCAACGCTTATTAGTTTTAGAAATGTTTTACTGATTTGGTGCATGAATGAAGTGAAAACTTTAATGATAAATCAGGAGCAAAGATCTGTTCAGTGTTTTAGTTACATTGGTGGTGTTTTTCATCTGCCTACGCTATGTTCAAGTGCCCTTATCCTTTATGGATTTGATCCTTGTTTGGATTGATTGGAGAAGGCTGTCATGTCAACCGCCAGTATAATACCATGAATCTGTATTAGCGGCCAAAGTGAGACAATTAGTTTTAAAATTTGGTTTTTAGGTAATTGGATTCTGTTATCAGAAAGGGCAAGTTAAAAAATGTTACTTCAAGGAGGAAAGCCTGATGGTCCGTGTTATATGATTTCATTGGACAATGTTTGTTTCTGCACTGCTTTGTTTGCGGGTGAATTTTGATCATTTGAAAGGTATTCTGTCTATGTTGGCTATTTCTGAAATAGTAACACCTGTCGATAACAAGGCAATGATAAGGCATTATCAGAAAAAAGAGAAGGCCACGTTAGGCTGGTTAGAAACAATTCCGGGCTATGTCTGGGATGGCCAGCAATAACCTCGCGGGTTCTTTTTCCCCATTCTTATGATTGGATTTTGATCATTTGAAAAGCACCTCATGTCATTTCATTCCTGATCGGCAAGGCACAGCAGGACATTGCCATATCAGAGTAACTTGATATTAGGTTGATTACGAAATAATTGCTGGCTATCTCTGGAATAGTTACAGAAGGTGGGAATCAATCATCCATCAATCTTTTGAGCATCCAGCCATCAAAAGATAACTATTAACTTTATGATTGCCTTCATTCACATTTTCAAGAGTAGCATTTGTCTCAGCTTCCTTTGACCATGACAGTCTTTGTTTGCAGAATGGCTCTTGCTCGTGTGCGTCTTATTCATTACTGTGTCTTAATCTTTGTTCAACATCCTTCTTCTCGTTCATTTACTCAGAAATACGAGATATGTTTAACAGGTACGATACCCGCCAAACTTATCTTGCAGCTGACGACAGCTTTTCGAGATGGTGGATTATGTGATAGGAGTGGCAAATTTTTCTACAAGGAGCATTTGCACAAAAGCAATGTTCCCATTTTAGCCTTAGCTGGAGACCAAGATCTAATTTGCCCGCCTGAAGCTGTAGAAGGTATGTATGCTTAGTATTCATTCGGTTGTCTACCTTTAGGGGATACAAATTATCTATGCTTCTTGCTTATGATGCTTGGAATGCACCAGAAACTGTTAGGCTCATACCCAAGCATTTGGTTACCTATAATGTATTTGGAGAACCAGAAGGTCCACATTATGCACACTATGATTTGGTGGGAGGAAGACTGGTATGCACTTCCATTTTTCAGTTCATCTCAAAAGCAGCATGAGATATGTTTTCACGACTTTGTGCTGTAATTCTTTTCCTTTTTGTTTTCCTCAGGCGGTGGAGCAAGTGTATCCTTCCATAATCCAGTTTCTTAGTCATTATGATTGAAATGATATCCAAGTAGTTGGAGCTTATTACCCGAGCAATATATTATAGCAGCAAACATGATTTTTCTAGGTCATGGAATAAAATTCCTCGATGGTGATCTCTTTAAGCAACTGAAGAGAAAACAAGCTCTGCTGATTATGAGATTCATGGGAGAACTATATACTTTGGTGATGGAAATGGGCAATTAAAGATGGAATGCTCATCAGTTGCGTATTTTATGTTCTTTCTTTCAGTTGCATCTGGATGAATACCAAGTGCGGTTGACTTGGGTGTACAATTGAGGTTACTAGTTATTTCTTTTGGGGATAGAACAATTTTCCCTTATCAAAATTCTTCCAACGCCAACTAGCTGTTTCTTAACGCTGCAATATGTCCGTAATAATAGTAGTTTCTGGGGCTGGCTTATTCTTCATCAGCCATAATTTCTTGAGCGAAATTACTGAATTGAGCTAGAAAATCGCAGTTAACTAGCAACGGCCAGAACTCTGCCTTATCACTCCGTCCTCCACAGGCTGCCTTCTAAGGGCCTGGGCTTAAAGCCCACATAACCACCACGCCTCCGCATTGCGCGAACAGGGGATCGAGTATTATGATTGCCACTAGGGCTGTGCAAAATGAGGTATAAACCGAAAAACCGAACCGAACCGAACCGATTTAATCATTTTGGTTCGGTTTTTTCATGCTCGGTTTGGGTTCGGTTTTTGAGAATGGAAAAAGTGTTAATTTCGGTTCGGTTCGGTATTGATTCATTAAAAACCAAAATAACCGAACCGACCGATTAATATTATATTGATTATTTTTAAAAATATTTATAGACCAAAACACTGCGTTTTCATTTTCGTAACCAAGCCCTCCAACCCGAACCGAAATTGGAGAATAATCGAGTTATTCGGTTTGCAAATAATTCGGTTTTTAATGCTTATTTCGGGTATTTGGTGTAATTCGGTTTTTCGGTTTGTAACCGAACCGAACCGAACCGAACATATACTTCAATTCGGTTTTCGGTTTTTAAATAAATTCGGTCGGTTTCGGTTTTGGAATTATGATAATTCGGTTATTTCGGTTTCGGAAATTCGGTTCGGTTCGGGTACCGAACCGACCGATGCACAGCCCTACATACAACATTCCTAAATCTAGAATGGTTATGCATATGTTTCTTCCTAAATGCATGAGTATGGTTATGGCTATAAGAACATAAGCAATGATGTGCCTTATGCATATGCACTCTATGAGTCTTAGGATGAACATGTTTCTTTTTGAAATCCTTTCGTTTTTGTGTTAAAGTTAAAGCTTTAACAAAAATAGTACCTTTAGAAGTGTAGGAGGAGTTTTGATTAAATCCAATACCCTCTTTATTACCACTAAGTTTTTGGTGTTTTAAAATGGAATCAATTTTAACACCACCTTGTTCAAACATAGAAAAATTGTCTTTCAACAAATCCTTTTCTTTTGAAAGCTTAGTATTTTCATCCTTTAAAAACTTGTTTTCCTTTTCAAGGCTTTCAAGTTTTGTTTTACAAGACTCAAATTCATTTTGTAAAACATCTTTCTCTTTTAAATGGATGCATGTTTACTTTTAAGTATTTGATGCTTCCTAGCCAATTTTTCATACTTTTCTAATAATGCTTCTAATGCATCACATTCATTATCATCATCATCACAATCATTATTAATATAATAAGATCGAGAAGATCTTGTTACCTCATCATTGTCATCCATGAATATCATGAAGCACAAATTAGTTGCTCCTTCATAACCGGACACTTCCTCATTGGTCTCGCTATCATCATCCCATGTTGCCTTCAATGCTTTCTTCTTGAATGGCTTTGATGGTTTGTTGAGGCGAGGACATTCATTCCTCATATGTCCTGGTTTTTTGTATTCGTAATACACCATTGGACCTCTTCGAAATTTGTCCCTTCAGTTCACATATCATCTTTCCTCGAATGGCTTTTTGCCATCCTTTTCAAACTTCTTTTTCTTCATGAGAAGAGTCTTGACATGCTTAGAGAGTAGGGCTACTTCATCATCGATCTCTCCTTCGCATGTGGAAGAATCATCTTCCTCCTTTGAAGCCTTAAGTGTTATTCCTCTTCCTTTGTCTTCCTCTACCCCTTGCTTGAGGGTAATCTCATGTGGGAGAAGCTTTCTAAGCAGCATCAGTTGACAAGACCAATAAGTCGTTAGCTTCCTCAATGGAGGTCACTCTAGCCTCCCAATCCTTTTTTGGTAGCACCCGCAGGATCTTGTTGTTAATGTCTTCCTTTTGGTACATCTTGCTTAACTTCATCAATCCATTTGTAATCATAATAAGTCAGTTGTACATTTCCGAAATAGACTTATTAGCCTTCATTGTGAATAACTTGTATTGATGAGTTAAGAGTTGAATTTTCTTGGTTTGGACTTGATTGGTTCTTTCATGATAAGTCTCCAAGGTGACCCATATTTGTCTTGCTGTGACACAATGTGATACTCGTCCATACTCCTCAAGACTAATGGCACAATACATCATATTCGTCACCTTTTTGTTCCGAGAATTTGCCTTCAATTCCTCCCTAGTCTAAGTTGCTCTAGCTTTAAATGAAGCAACACCATTGATTATATTTATTGGAGGAGAGACTCATTCTCAATTAAGTCAAATAAATAAATTCCCTCGCTATCCAAGAAAACTTCCATCTGGTGCTTCTAATACGGATAATCCGTGCCATCAAAGAAGGAGGGTCTTGTAAAGGATTGACTCTTAATGCTTTGGGTTGCCATAGAATCTTTAACTCAAGAATTTTACTTCTTCATAACAATGAGCACCACGCTTTGACACTAAATGAAAATCTTAGTGGATATGGCAACATGTGTTTGATTTATAGTGGTTTAGCACTAACTCTTGCCTACGTCCACTTCTCCTAAGCAAACAATTTAGGGTTCTACTAAACTCAATCAATTACAATAAAGGATTCCACAATTGAATCCTAACCCCAATATTTTTTAGGCTCACACTCAAACCTTTACAATAGCAACAACTCACAGCAATTTGAACTCTCAATTACAACTTAATGCCTAAATATTAATCACACATCAATCCCACAATTACAAAACCTAACACTTAGGTTGGGGAATACAGCCCAAAAGAGTTTACAATTGCTAGGAACATAAAATTACAAGTAAACTTACTTGTATTAGAAGATTGAAGCTTAAAGGAATGTTTTCTCTGCAGAACTAGTCGTTAGATTGAAAGATATGAAAGTTGTGTATATAAAAGAGCCATTAGAAAGTGTTTTAAACACTTCTACAAAATCGCGTACGGTCGTACCACATATGGTATGCTTGTACCGATTTAAAAATCACAAGACTAAAATAGACGGGGAGGTAGGTACGACCATACCACCCAATGGTACGCCCGTACAGTAAGTATTCTACTGATAAGCAAAAATTCCTGAGAGCTATGTACGGTCGTGCCACCCAATGGTATGCTCGTACCCCAACAAAAGTTCCTGACAAGCAATTTTTCTGAGAGAACAGTACGCGTGTACGATCCATTGGTATGCTCGTACCACAACAAAGTCAATTTGGTATACTCGTACACAACATATAGAATTGGTACGCCCGTACCAAACATAATACACTCATACCACACATAGTATAAACAGTCCAACTTGGTACAGTCAGCCGTATGTCCATACCACATAATACATACAATTGGTATACTCGTACCACACATACAAAATACATTTTAATTTACAAATAAGTTAAATTGAATAAGCAAACACACATACATCAAAATCAATGGTCTAACACATATACTATTTATAAATTTTTATTTGAATATTTTAATTTTATAGGTAATAAATAAAAAGTATAAATTTCTTTAAAATTTATAATTAAAGATAAATTTAATAAACAAATAAAATTACCATAAAAACTTTATTTTTTATTTTTTTATTTGAGTAATATTTAATTTAATTTGATTATAAAAAATTTTAGTATTTTATTTGAAATCAAATTTATATAATATATATTTAGATAATTCAAGTAAATATTAATATTCATGTTAAAAATATTAGATAAAATTAATTTTATAAATTAAAATCATAAAATTAGTATTTATTTTTGAATTTGAATTTAAATTTAAATAAAAATTAACTTTATAAATCAAAATTGTTATTGTTTACTTTTTTATATTTATTTTATTATATAAAGTAGTATTACTATTTTATATGAAATTAAACAAAATTATATTTTAATAAATAAATAAATAATAGCTTTTATGAATTAGTTTTATAAATTAAAATATTATTATTTTACATAAAATTATATTTTAAATTAGGTTTTATATGTTAATTTTATAAATTAAAATTGTTATTATTATTTAATTTATGAATTTATTTTATTTCATGGGATAGAAATTATTTGTATAAATTAGATAAAAAAAATTTATAATTATTATTTAGGCTTTTATATTTATTTTATGTATATAAAAATTAGTATTTATGATTAAATTTGAATAAAATTATTAATAATAATAATTAATTTTTATATAAAATTAGATAAAAAATAATTTATATAAATTTAAACTATTAAATAAAAAAAAGATAATTATACATATTCTAACAATATGTTCTTTTTTTAATCATGGTTATGATTATTACTATATCATGATTATTATATATATCCTCTTATTGATATGGTTTTATTTATATGATTCCATAAATTTTAATATATCATCTTTTGTTTTTTACGAGAAAAGCATACTGAAGTTACTGCTTTTCAGGATGTTGTTGGAGAAGTTTTCATTAGAGATTGTTGTTATTCTTTTAGGGGGTTTAGGGTTTACTTATAAATGAACTAGAAAATAATAAAAAATATTACATTTAAATTTATTATTTCAAATAAAATTTTTTATTTACATTTAAAATTTATTGGGTTTAATATTTCATAAATTAAATTGAATTCTAATTGATAAGTTTGATTTGATTTTTTATCTTATTTTTTTAATTTTTTCTATTTTTGAATCAAAAATTTTAATCAAATTTTTCGAATTCAATTTTTTAATCAAACCTAAATAAATTTGAAACCAAGATATGCTCCACTCTAATTATTTGAGAGGGAGAGGGTATTTAACTTATATTTCAATTAAAAGATCATTTTTTTATCAGCAAGCTCGTGGAATACACCGAAGAATTTGTGGTTGATTGGGCCAAATATTTGGAAAAAAGGTCGATTATCAAGCAGCTTAATAGCAGAACCAAACCCCAGCCCAATCGCAATACTAAGTTCTCTACCCAGACCGGCACTCATGTCCAGCTCTATCCTCCTCTCAAGGACGGAGTAAAAGCTTGTCTGAATTGCATTAGGGTTCTTTGATTCACTCGCTCAGTCACCATGGCCATGCAAACCGGAATCAGCCTTTCCAGGATCATTATCCTCGCCGGTGCAGGTAACTTTCTGCCGTCCGATTTATCAAACATTTATTACTTGTTGTAGATACAAATCCAATTTAGTGTATGTCAAGTACGCGAATGGCTCGTTCTATTTTGACTCTGACTTTGGATTTTATGATGTTTCTCTACAGGTTATACCGGCACTATAATGTTTAAAAATGGCAAACTATCTGATTTGATCGGTGAACTTCAGGTAATTATAATTGCAGTGGTTGTTTTTATCATTATTATTATGGCTGCTGTACTTTTTCAGTAAAGTTGTTTCTTCAAGTCCTGAACCGAGTCTAGTTTTGTTTTATGTTTTACGTAGCTCAACTTGAATTGATTTGGTTGGTATATTGGAGAGTTTGATTAAGGTAGAGGAGAGGGTGGTCTTTTGCTCTTGTAATGCTAATGAGAGTTCTCATCTAAGTGACCTGATTGTGTTTTTTGTTATCCTATAGTAGCTTTATATCTTATTCTAATTTGATTTTATGCTTGCTTGTTTATATCATGGAATGCAATCTTTATATATCTTCTTTTTCCACGTGCAGTCCCTAGTGAAGGGATTGGAAAAATCTGGGGAAAATTCTGATGGTGATTCTGATTACACTGATGCCATGGCCCAACAGGTTTATGCTTATATGCTTTTTTAATTAGAAAGGAAGTGTAATTAGGTCGCCTGTTGTAACTTAATAATCATGCTTGGGTTGCTTGCAGGTAAAACGGTTGGCAATGGAGGTTCGACAGCTTGCATCAGCCCGGCAAGTAACTGTTTTAAACGGGAATTGTAGTCAAATGGGTAACCAAATGCTTGATTTGTGTTTGACGCATTGTTTTTCTTATATTGAACATAAATTATGCCTTATGAAATTTTATTGGTTGTGTTTTCTTGTTGATTCAGCAACTATGCTTTTGTTCAATGCAGGTAACATAACTAACGTCATAGTTCCTGCTGCTGCTGTCGGGGCGTTGGGTTATGGCTACATGTGGTGGAAGGTATATATGGTTAAATACCATTATGTTCATTCCAATTTCCTACTGTTGTTAATTTTTTAGATTTCTTATGTACGTGTTCATGCATAAATTCTATAAAGGTCAGCTTTCTGAGGCTAATTCCTTCTTTCTTTATTTTTCAGGGCCTGAAGTTCTCAGATCTCATGTACGTAACAAAACGCAGCATGGCAAATGCAGTTACAAACTTGACAAAACATTTGGAGCAAGTTTCCGAGGCTCTAACAGTGAGTGATACTGATTGATGACCTTGTTGAAATAAAAGCTGATTTACCGACTATTTTCTGTTGATTTGAATTTGATTTTGAAATTACAATTGCCAACTCTATTTGTATGGCTAACAATTCAAAGAAAATATGATTCTCTCCATATTGCTGTTAAGTTTCACTGTGAAAGAAATCTTGTTTGATTTCAAGTGTGACATTTTGGATCAAGATGAATTAATTAATTTTTCCCCTGTTCTTTTCATTGCATTATCTCCTAGTTATCACTTTTATCTATTTTTCTTATCATTATTCTTTCTCTTAAGCAGAGGTTAGCAGGGGATGATTTAGTCAATTACAATTACTTTACTAAAATTAGGATTAGTAGTGCAACAACCTTAAATGTAACTTAGTACGAAATGGAATGAGTGCTTGGTAATGTTCATTTTAGGGTACTTAGTTATCAGTTGAACTTTATCTTCAAATAAGTGCATGTATTTTTCATGTAATCTAACCTATGTGATTGCAGCTTCTAATTGTTTTTGTTTCTCTGTTCTTTTTTTTTTTTTTTCGAGTCAGGCTGCAAAGGTGCATTTGACACAGCGAATTCAGCTTGTGGATGATAAAATGGAAACTCAAAAGGAGATCTCAAAGGCAATTCAAAATGACGTAAGAAAATCTTCCCTACTGATGAACATACCTTGAGGCTTTTGATTGGTTGGTTCTTTTAGATGTCAGTAGCATCTACACGTTATTATACTAAGGAAATGTCTTTGAACATTTTAAAATATGCTTGCTGCTCATTGAACTTCATAATTTTTCATGCATTAAAAGTTGATGTGCTGACAATTGATGTTCTTGTCTCCTACAAATCACTTTTTTTTATGACCTTATTTTAAAACATTATTTTTGCTTTATCGCGAACAATATGGGTGGAAGATTCATATAACAGAATAATGAGGCAGGACCTGGAAAGCCTAGTTCTAGTTTAGGTTTTCTAATATATTTTGAATAGATTAATGTGTAGAATTTTTATTGAGAAACTTTTGCACCAGAATAACACATGTATTAAAATGTTCAATAAACATTACCATTATGTTAATGAATACTGTTGTGTTAGAGCTTGCATATTTTGTAATGATTTATTTCAGTTGATAGCATCAAATAACAAACGACTGGAGGATATATAGTGTGATGAAAAAACGTGAATATTTATTTCATAATTCTAATGCAGTTCAATGTTTTGCTACAGGTTAATGCTGCTTCTGAAAATCTGTCACAAATTGGCTCAGAGTTGTGGGAGTTGCAACGTTTAGTTTCTGGCTTGGTAAATTCAATTTTACGATATTTGTCCAAAACCTATACAGTGCTAGATAAATATTGTCCTGTAGCATTGGTGATTGTTGTTACCTTCTTTTCTTATGGAGGTTGTTTGGATTGAGGGAATTAGATGATAAAATTGACAAATTCTATGGAATTTAAATATGTTTGGTTTAAAAAAACTAGGCACATTCTATGGAATTATAAAATCCCATTTTTCTTTGAATTACATCATGAGGGAATTTCAAAAATCACCTATGAGGTGGGTTTTTTCACATTCCATCATTTTATCATAAGTAATGAAATCTAAATTATTATTTTTATTCCAAAAATACCCATGACCTAATTTATTTATTCATCAGTATCCATAGATTTTGTTATTGAACCAATTAATTGAATGTGAAATTCCAAAGATTTTAATATGCATGGAATTTCAATTCTATAGATTTTATAAAATCCATAGATTCTACATTATCTCAATCCAAATGACCCTATAATGTATTTCAGATCCCTCCATGCTTTTTTACATGTTCCATTTTCTGAAAGGCCTCAACGTGATTTTTAGGGATTGTATTAAAAACATTAAAAATGATTGTCAAATATTTCATGTTTGCAAGTTGTCCTTTTCATTATTATTTATATTCTCTGGGGAATAAACAGATGAATGTAATGAAGGGTTAAAGTGATTTTGCCTCTGAATATTTCTGTAGCCTGTAAATTTATTTATTTCTTTGTATGCTAATTTTTCTCCTTGTCTGAGTTGTTTATGTTTTCTTATTACAGGATGGTAAGATATGTTCATTGGAGGACAAACAGGTAAAGTAGCTTTTTACACTTTCAATTTAATACAGGAGAAATGCAACTCAACTAAACCTTTGTTTTGTTATTTTTAATGAAAAAGTTTAAGAGGGGATGCAATACTTACTTTTATTGCAGCGTTCAAGTATGATCACTTCCAATGCACTATGAAACTATTAGTACTTGATACAAACACCGCATTACATTTTTTATTTGCTTATAATAACTTGAGGAGTTTGCATGTGCTGGATAATGTTGTTTACACATCTCTGCATCTGAGATTATGTCTGTGCGTTTGTTTTATTGATAACTGTGTTATTGTTAATTTGTCAATTCATGTAGAATAAATTGTTAATATTTTTGCAGCAACCACTAAACAAGAGATGATATTCATTTACTTCTGTTGATTGTTTTGAAAATCATAATCATCTAATGGCATGCCTCTTGCAAGTTGCAATCGCATTACTTAATGCAGTTTGTCATGCATCTTGTTTGCTTGTAGATGTACTAATTCTGTTTCTCGGTGGCAGGATCTTGCAAATATGGGCGTATTGTACCTATGCAATTTTGTTGGTGGCAAAAAAATTAAAATACCTAAAGCTCTAGAGGTTAGAAAAGCATTTCATGCATTTCAATATTGTTGTTCATCATTTCTTCTCAGGATGATGGAAAAATTTAGAGCACCAAATTGAAATTTAGAGCAAGGAAATGACTCGTTGGTTGATGAGGTATGATCACAATAAGTGAAAGAAGTTAAAAGATAGACTTAAATTTACATGGAAAAGAGTCACTCCTGTCAAGTTTAGCTATTTTAAATTTAGACTTTAGTTTCATCCAAAATCATGAGTGAAAAATGAGACTAAAGGTGAGTTAAGTAACTTGAGACTAAGGATGAGTTGAGTTGAGTTGAGTTGGGGTGTTTAAAAATCTTTTCACATTTTCTTGTTTTCTTTTATTTTCTTTTTACTCCAAATCGAGTTTAATACATTCAACTTGATCAGCTGCCTTGACCTACAATTTCATTTGATATATACTTGCAGGATCAACTTAAATCTTCTGGGAGATCTCGCTCTGAGGTTCCAAGCGTATTGGTATATATCTTTTAATCTGTCTTATAATCTAACATGCCAAACTTGCAAAGCACACATTATTGACTGTTAGTGTTACCTAGTTTGCTTAAATCAATTGAGGAATTTATTCTCAGATGAAATTTACTGGCGGATGGTTGATTTTTAGGAATGCTGTGTTTTATTTCATCAAAAGTAAGGTTTAACTCTATTTTTGCGTTGTCAGGGTCTCAAGGATATTGCTGATCTTAAGAGTGAATTGGACCGAACATTGAGTGAGCCGTCAACTGAACTCAGGCTGGAAGACTGGCCTGATAAGGGGGAAGTTCCACAGACACCACAAAGCAACCAACAAAAACTACTTAGGTGTGAAATTGAACTCTTTATATATCTTTGTGAATGTTGACCGGACATTATTTAGGCTCCATTTATTTCTTATTGCCAGGTATACTGAGTTTTGTCTTTAATATTGTTTTGTTTTACATGGCGTGTACTTGCAGGTTTAGTTCAGCCAAGTGCTGATGCTATGTTCTTGCAGATGGTTGCCGGTCTTCATATTTGCAACATGCTCGTTGAGTAATGTGTAGTTAGATCAATTAGTCATGGAGTATATATTTCTGGATAAATAAGGCATGGACTTTCATGCTTGATTCCATGTGGTGGTAACTTGGATTTGTCGACCAACTTAGTGTTACTCTTTGCTTCTCAACTTTGAACAACGCGTATGTTTCAGCTTGTAGATATAAGAATATAGTTTCGATGGTTTGTACTGCTTTGATTTTGTGACCTCAGTCCTTCACGATGTTGGTTATCCGTAACCGTTATCTCTCCGTTTTTCGTTTACTTTCCTTGTCTATTACGATATTGATAATTGGCATCATACATTCTGTACAGAAAGAACTCTATTCCTTTTATCTGCTGCTTTGAATAAATACAAGGGATGTATTCTGACAACTTTATTTCATACTAAAGTGAAATTATAATCCTGGAGATAAGTTTATATTCACTGCTTCTACATGTCAATTAAGCGAAAGCAGAAGAACCAAAACATTTGGAATCATGGGTCAATTGAAAGGATCAAACCTTGCTCTAGTCACCATTTCTTACTCATAATGCCCTGATCTGTCGAACAACGGCAATACGTTCTCCGTAGACTCTAAGCCAGGCAGTGTATTCCCATTTTGAGGGTATAAAAAGGGACTCTGAGCGATTCCGTTGTAGAAAACGTGTCCACCTTCGTTAATATTGCCCATCTTTGGTATTAATTTCATCTCATTTTCTTCATCGGTTGCTTTCAAGTTCTTCTCTACAAGCTCCTTGAACATCGAAGATTTAAGCAGGAGACCAAGAGCAGTTGGAGAAGATGACTTGGGGCATGGACTAATGGGTGCAAAAATATCTGCCTTTGATGGGATGTTTAAATCCTCTATCATGTAAGGATTGCTATTAGAGAGGAGTGGTGGGTTTGTTTTCCCTATTGGGTTGGTGTGGCTAGAGAAATTTGGCATCGGAATCGATTCTACAGTTGACTTTGAATCCTGCGTGGTGGAAGGATCGGCTCCTGGTCTTAGCCATCTAATGTATGTGCTCAGATCAAAGTTGGTCACAGCATTGATTCCTCTATATTCGATGGCCGCAATGTCGTAGGCATGAGCAGCCTCTTCTTGAGTGCCTAGCAGTAATAGAAGCGAGCAAATGGTGCATAAGTTAATCTTTTATTAGTGGAAGTAGGTAAATGCATAAGTTGCGACAAGCATATACACTATGACGCTATCAGGAAAATGCATATAACAATTTCAGCACAAAAAAGGAGTGCTCTATCGGCATCCACAATGAGTACCAACCAGCACAGGAAATTCCCCGTCTCGATTATGTTCTTCATATACGTGAAATGGAAAATAAAAATGGAAAAAATGATAGCTTTAGCTGATTTAACTTACTGTAAGTGCCAAGGTACAGGTACTTGTTTCCAAATACTCTCCCTATCCTTGCTTCCCATCGTCCATTATGGTGGTGCCTGTAGGGTAATGCAATTTACTGCCTCAGAAATCTACCATTTCCTTGTCAATTGGCAAGATACGAAATGGTTGCAGTTTGTTACCTTGCAACTCCTCTATATTTAGATACTCCTCTAGAGAAACCGCTGCTTCTCCTGCAAATCATCGAAGTAGAAAACGCTTTATTTCTTCTGAATCTATGTACAAACATCTCATTGATCAGAAATGGAAATGTAATTACCTTCTTAGAGTGGCCAGGTACTCTTCTTTCGTTACGTTCTTCATTATTTCAATCTCTTTTTCATAGTCAGATACCTACGCCGAAACCAAGCTAATATGGTTATCGATGCATGCTTATATTACACTTCTTCAATTTTTAATCTAATGCAAAACTTCCTTAATAGAATGGACCGCTCGTACTGGAAAATTTGTGAAAGTTGATGCGCCCCAGTACTTGAGAGCAGCCAAATCGTAAGCTCTAGCTGCAGATTCTTCTTCATCATAAGCTCCTGTTGAATTATCACATCCCCTAGTTTAGATTACTCAACTCTAATCAAAATAACTTCAATCTGATCAGTGAATGGTTCTTACCAAGATAAACTTCGCGACACCAAAAATTCAAAGTCCGAAAGCATCATGAGGTGACGATGCACAGAAAATCATTAGTAGTGGATCAATCGATCAAATACAACTCCTGGAAATAAATAACTGATACTTCAAGCTCAAGTTACTGTCTATACCTTGCTTTCCCTTCTTCCTCTGTGTTGGATTCCAAGACCCTTTATCCCATAAATGCGCTTCGTATCTCCCGGTCCATCGGTGCCGGCTAACACCCCGAAATCTTGAACTTCTCTTGACAGTTGTGGCGGTGGCAACAGCGGCAGCTGTCCCACTTCCGCCGGTAGCAGTTTGATCATTTTGCGGCTGCTGCTGGTGATCGTTGGAGCTTAATGGAGCTAAAGAAGTTTCTCTTCGCCTTCTCTTAATACATTTAGTCTCTATAGGATCACCTTCTACCAGGCACAAGCCACGCCTTCCTGGACTGACATGAAAATTCCCACTAGCCATTTCCATTCTTTTTATTTCCCTTTCAGCTTAAAGATGCCAAATTCTACGATATGTTGCTTGATGGCTGGAACCGGATGTCATTAAGCGGGTACTTATAGGCGTGTCCATGAATTTGGCTTTTAATGTAATTTGTTTTCAGTTGTAACAACAGCTTCATTTGTCGATGCTTACTATACCATTCGAGACAAAGTTCAAGTATCATGGCTCTTAAATCCACATCCTTATTACCCTCATACTCCCTCGGACTCATCAACAGCATTATCATTATTACATATACATTTGTTGGAGCCGTTTAATGTTTGATATATGTTTCTGTGGTTGATTTAGCTTAGCCTGTCTTAATTAATGATTAATGAAGTTATGTTAATTAATTTCTTAATAATGGTACGCCTGGAACTTGAGCTTGAAATGCCATTCTCTCAAGAAAACTACGAAAGCAAAATCATTTAAAATCATAATTCTAATATAGAAATCATAGAGAAAGAGACTGGATTTTGATCGAATGCCCATCAAAACAGACAAACAAACATGTAAAAGTTGTTAAATGCTGGAAGTAGACAAAGTAAATAATCATAAAGAGACAAGAAAAGCTTGACTTGTAGCAGAACCATTCCAAAAGGAGTGTTAGATGTTTGTCTTATGGGGTAATTACAGATGTGCGGCAAAACCAGACATGAACAAATAAATGATAAACGAGCATATATGTGTAATACTATCTAATTGTCAGTTAGAGCCTGGGATCCAACGTCAAGTAATCACATAGTTAAGGTTTAAATTAAATGTTGTGCGTCTGTGTGGGCAAAAGCTATGAAGATTTTGTTTCCAGTCATTCCTGGCGGTACTTCCAATGGCATCAAGCTTTATAACAAGCTTTCTGACTTGCTCAGCCTACTCTCATATTATATAATTTGGTCTTTGTTGTGATCATCACAATGCCGGTCTACTACTTTCATTATCAGATTACTGGACGTTTTGTTTATAAATTCAAACCCTTGCTTCTGCTATATTTGTTGTATGACAGAAAACGAAAGAAAAGGATAAGCAACAATATACAATTTGAATCAAACCATATATGCATGTCAAAATTTTGTATTGCCTATTCAATTGCTTCTTGATGTGAGTATCAGAAACATGTTTCCCACTTGGGTGTATAAAACAAGAAAGTAACCTATCCTACGTATGTTATCAAAAGCAGACCGACAGAAATCTCGAGTGTGCGTGTATATATATATATACGAACTTATATTTGTTGAAGTTTCTAGCAAGGTTTGCCCACGAAACAATCAAGTGCACCGGAATATCGAGTGAGTCTCGTCACAAATGTTCCTGGTTTTGATTTGATCAATTGTAGCTTTGTGTACTTGTGGCTAATGGGTCCTCCAGATCCAACGAAAAATGCTCCGTTCATCAATAAATCTCCCTGTGATCTCCAGTTCCATTTTTTCCATTCGCTTTCCATTGCATATTCTCTCTTCGTCACCTTCATTCACCGGATAAATGAATTTCATCAAATTGAATATATGTATATATTCTTGGTAGTCCTGTGTAGAACTATTAATTTTAAATTTCCGTCATAATCATCATTTACCTGCTTAGAGAAAAGAATATCAGGAGCAATGAATCGATTGCCCTGGCTGATGATGACAGGATGTCGGCTACCACCAATTGCGTACATACGCCAATGAGTGTAGTCATTGTTAACAACGTGGAAGAAACCAAATCTGCATCTCGGCATTCGCTGAACCAAACCCCTCCCGAAGTGGTTGAAAGCAACGGTGATTTGCATTATTTTATCATCCTTATGCCCGTCGCTCGCCCCAAACAGCATCACCTAAATAGACCCTCAGGTTTAGTCAACGTAAAGCATGCAAAGATGGGATAATTCGACGTCATTACTTGCCTCATTGTGTTTGGTGAAATAGCTATTAGAGACGGTAATGGAAGTCGACCCCATTATTACATCAATCAGACCATCCCCACACCTGGACATGGAGACATGATCGATCCAAATGTGAGACGATCCGAATATGGAAATACCATCACCATCACTTCGCGTCCTGAACCCATAATGGTCAGTAGCATCTCTAATAAGGCCACCATTGCCAGGAACAATGTCATGAATGTGAATTCCATGAATGATTACATTCTGAATGAACTGGAGAGTAAAACCAGCACCACCGGCAATATGTACATTAGCTCCTCTAGCATCGATACTTTTGCTGCTTGTAAAAATAAGCTCTTGGTTGAGTCTAATGATCATGCTATGCGAAAAGGTGATCCAAAGTGGTCTCTTTTGGATCACAGCGTGTCGCAAGGTTCCTGGTTTAGGGTTAAGCATGTCATTGTCGGATGGATTAGTAACTACGTAAAACTTTCCATACTTCCCGCCAGTTGTTCTATGGCCAAAGCCAAGTACACAGTCAGCTAGCTTCTTTCTGTTCTTTGCCCAGTTACGGTTACACCGCCAGCATCTATCAATAGGGTTGGTTGCCTTGCATGAACCACCACCTTTTCTCCTCATCAAACTCCTTCTGGTGCCATTGGTATCCGTTACAGCCCTGATGCATGTTTAAGATTCATATGATTACTTTGCAGATAGACCCATGCAATCAAAACTTCCTCTAGAATATCATTAAATGGAAATAAGAGAGTAACTTGCTGTCAAGTGGGGGATTTTACCTGCAAAGCTGTCAGGATAGGGATTTTGTTACTGGACCCATGTTTTTACTTGGCCAAAAATTAGAAACAACAGCTATACTCTATATGAACTCACTTGTTAACAGCGTAATTAAGTTGATTGGTGACGTTGAGAGGATCTGGATTATACGCCTCAAAGGAGGCATCTCGGGCCGCCAGCGCTTTTTTCTGCCAATACTCATCAAATTCACCAACATGGGCATGCAAAGTCGGAATGGTAATAGCAACCGAAGCAAAAAATACCAACAGTAACCAACTTTTGTTCATTTTCTGCATAGCTGAACCTTCTTTTGCTTTAAAATGAGATTTCTGGTAATTTGGTCATCACGGTATCAATCTTAGTTCTTAAGGCCAAGGTCTCGAAAAGGCCACAGCATTTGTCAGCATGAGTTGCGAGCCGTATTGACTAGACCCGCAAAAAGTTATAGTATCTCTAACGGGGTGCTCAGGATTGGCAAATATTTAGATAAAGCTGGCGGTATTAACACATCATGCAATATAATAGTTATGGGGTTAAATCCAAATTAGGAGGGAAATGATGGCATGTGGGAATTCTGATGAGGGAAACCTGGACAGCCACTTCTGTATGGACGGTATAAGCTCCCTATGTCAGGCTCTGAACTGCTTTATCTTCATCTCTTAATCTTGTTTCCTGTCTTATCTCCTCCTTCCCTTTCAACAATTTTCAATTTTCCCAAAATGTTTTTTTCTATTTTAAAACTTTTATATTGAAATTAAACAATTAATTTATGTAATCAAATATTATAAAAATGAACTATATTTCGAGTTTGACATAATAAGTTTATTCCATGATATTAACATTAAACATTCAGAATACAAATTATTTATTTTAATTTAAAATGTAAAAAATTATTAAAAGACTAAACAAATTTACTATATAATCAAAAAATTAATGTTTATTTTTTTACAGCTTTTACATATATCTAATCATTTGTTCATTTTAAAATAGAATTCATTTTCTCTTAAAAATACATATTTTGTTAGATATGCATTTTTAAGTTACATATATTTAATAAATATATTATTTGATTTCAAATGTTTATAAATTTAACAAAAGTAAATAAAATAGAAAACGATACTTATTTATTTATTCATTTATATATTATATAAGATTATTAATCATATATTTTTTACTATTTATAATAATATTCATATAAAAAAATCTAAAATATTTAAACATGCCAAAAAATTAAAATATTCATAAAAATATAAGTTTTGTTTTTAAAAAAAATATAGTCATGAAAATTTTTTATAAAAATATGAATTTCGTGAAAATTTACCAAAAACATATCATATAAATACTCTATGTGAAGAGATATGACAAACATTTAAAATATACATGGTGAATAATGATGGAAAAAAAAAAGGAAAAAAGTGTTAATCTTATAGTAATGATTATATTTTTAACCCCTATTTTTTAAATTTTTTTATGATACACCGAATTAAATTTTTTTAAGATTAATTAATAATTTGTCACATTATAAATTCAAAATTTTAAAAATATCATCTAATAATTACACTTTAAAATTTATTTCTTATTGTTGCTTCTTCTTCTTTTTCTTTTATTGCTGCTATTTCTTCTTTTATTGTTAATCCTTCCTCTTCATCTTATTCTTATTTTTTTCTTCCTTTTATCCTCATTTTCTTCATTATTTATTTTTAAATCTAATTTATTTTATTCTTATTTTTTCAATTATTTATTATATAATTTAATTTATTTTTTTATTTTTTATTATATTTTTATTTATTTTTTTATGATAAATATAAGTAAGTAATTATATACCACAACATATAATATATATGATATATATAGTATATATTTATTTATCTTATATATCATATAATATGATATTTAAAGTAAACCATTTGATTAATTTCGATTTAAACCGAGCAATCTTAAACCTGTCCATCCAATTTTGTTGAAATAGTCGATGATAACACATCTATAAAGAGCATAATGGGCCTAGGCCTGTACTGGGCCTAGGGCTAACCTGTTTGGACTCGAGTCTTTTGCATGACCATTGACTAGTGGTTTTAAGTATTATTATGTTCATGCCTTAATTTTAATTTTTTTTATTGTCTTTTTAATATTTTGTTATTTTTGATTTTATTTGCCTGTTTTTTGTATTTTATTTTTCGAATTTTGTTTCTCACCATAGTTGTATAACTTATGTTTTTATGTGCATTTTTCCTATTTATTTTTTATTTAATAAGCTGTTGATTTTTTTTTTATATTTAGCATGTCATATAAATAGACATATATTTGGATATTTTTTATTTTAAAATTTACCATATGTATAAAATACCTAGCGAAATGAGACCTGCTTAGCCGAATAGAATTAAGTGGAAGTGATTCAACGGCCAGTAAAAGCTGAAATCTTGCTCTCATAACATCCAACGGTCCATACCACACCTCACTGTAAACACGAGGCAATAAACATCAAGCTCTGTAAAGTAGGGTTCTTTGTTGTCTTCGATTTTTGAAACTCAGTTATAAAACAAAATAACAAAAGCAGAAATTTCCTTCTCCATTTTCTCAGTCAACAATCATGGGAAAAGGCCCTGGTCTCTACTCCGATATTGGCAAGAAAGCCAGAGGTAATCCCTGTTCGCTTCATGCTCTGCGTTTTGGATTCTCTTGTTGCTCTTCTGTTTGCCTAATAAATCTCGTTGATCGTTTTCAAAACCAACAATATCGTAGATCTTCTCTACAAGGATTACCAGGGCGATCACAAATTCACCATCACCACCTACACTTCAACTGGAGTCGTGAGTGTTTCTTCCTTCCTTCCTTTCTTTCTTTTCCTTAATCTCCATGTTTCTTTTCCTTCTTTCTTTCACAAATTCGCTGTCACCACCTACATTTCCGTTATGTTGTTAAGAAAATGTAGGAATACATTTTAGAAAGAGCGAACTGTTTATATTATGTTCCGAATACTAGTCAAGATGCATTTATTAATTATTCAGGCGTTGAAATTGTTTAAAAATTTTAAACCCTAGTTTTCAGTTGTATTTAGTTTGGTTTTGTCGTCTCCCTGCTTAATGTGTTTGGACATTTCGGGTTTTACATTTTTGTTTCTGTGAAAGAGATTACGATATTTGTTGATGTGCTTACCAGCGGAGTTTTCTGATGATTGTTTTCGTTGGTATTTCAGGCGATCACTTCAACTGGAGTTAAGAAGGGTGAGTTGTTTTTGGCCGATGTAAGCAGTCAGTTCAAGAACAAGAATATATCTACCGATATTAAAGTTGACACCAATTCTAATGTAAGTTTTGGTAAAAAAAAAAAAGAAGCTTTTGGTTTGCACCATTAGCATGTTCGACTCATTGCTGGTGTTTTTCTATTATTTGGAATTTTTATTTGCTCAGACAATAGTATTATCCATACCTGTAGCTTTTGACGACCATCACTATTGATGAGCCTGCTCCTGGACTTAAGACAATTCTCAGCTTCAAAGTCCCTGATCAGAGATCTGGCAAGGTAAGCAGCGTCTTTGCCATTTTTAATTAACTTAGTATTGCCATAATGTTTTTGCACATGCTATCTGACAAATGGATTTGTTGAACCTATAATGTTATGTAATTAGTTGATTGATATATTGAAAATTATACTTTTTCCGAATATGAATTTCCATTTCTACTCTCTATCCAACATATCAGAGTTATAATAGACCTGGCGAATGGTTCTAATATTTTCGTATTTTGCTTGCGGCTTTACTAGGCATATCTTTGTTTGTTGTTCACTTCCATTATTTGTGTATGTTTTGACAGGTGGAACTCCAGTACCAGCACGAGTATGCTGGGATAAGCACTGGCATTGGATTGACAGCAAATCCCATTGTTCACTTCTCGGGTTTGGTAGGAAACAATACTGTCGCCCTTGGGACTGATCTGTCATTTGACACTGCCAGTGGGAACTTCACTAAGTTGAATGCAGGGCTGAGCTATACTAATGATGACCTCATAGCTTCCGTGACATTGTGAGTGATTCTTTCTGCCAACGGAGATGAAAGTTTCTGATTTATTTGTAATTATGATCATGCATTTGTGTGCATTCAACAATACTTTTTCATCTTGTTTGTATATCATGCACTGAATCGTATCCAGTAATTCCTGTCGTTGGTGATTGAATCCTACTATTGTTCTTTTGGTTGTTTGTGAAATAAGCCTGAAATGTCAAGACATTCAATCCACTGCATTAATTCCTTTAATCATCTTCTTTTATATGTTCAAAATAATTTTCAGGAGTATAATTCTCTCTGTTGTGAAATGGCTTCAGGAATGACAAAGGGGATACTCTTAATGCTTCCTATTACCACATTGTGAGCCCACTGACAAATACAGCTGTTGGCGCTGAGCTGACCCATAGTTTTCCAAGTAATGAAAACACACTGACTATCGGCACGCAGCATGCACTCGATCCCTTGACCACAGTGAAGGCACGAGTGAACAACTATGGTAAAGCAAGTGCTCTCATCCAGCATGAGTGGCGTCCTAAGTCCCTTTTCACCATCTCTGGAGAAGTTGATACTAGAGCCATTGAAAAGAGTGCTAAGGTTGGCTTGGCCTTGGCTCTGAAGCCTTAGACCTAGAACATTTCTTTTTGGGTGATGGGAAGATTGAGGAGAGCAATAATGTGAGATGAAATGGCATATTCGTTTCTTTTCGATGAATAGTCCAGTCTCTTTATTCGGTCTTATTTGGTGTCGGTACTTTGGTGTTTCAAGAGTTGTAGAGAATAATTGTAGTTGGTGCAAGGAACCATCTTCGTTCTGTTCGTTTTGATTTTTGCATCAGCCCTAAACACAAGGGCATACATGGTTTTCTGGAAATATATATTGCACATCAAATTTGTTTCTCCATGTTATGATTGTTGTTTTTAGTCTTCAGAGGTGCAAATTTAGATGATTTATCAGGTGCCTGTGGATACGAATACAAATAAGGAAGATATTTTAAACTTTGTTCAAGTTTGATTAGTAAGATTTGTTCAATAAATGAGTTATGCTTATGAATTAGTTTGTTAATAAATTTATTTATTTTTATATATTTATAGTTTTATAATATAAAAATATATATTTAAATTTAATTATTAATGTAAATCATTAGTTTTTTTTTCTTTTTTTGAAATACAATAAATAACTTATTTTATAATCTATACTTTTTAAATTTATAAAGTTTGTAATATATATATATATATATATATATATAATTGATAAATTTGGTTTGAAATTGATTTGATAATAAATGAATTAAGTTTA
This sequence comes from Dalechampia spathulata, assembly GCA_948192965.1. Classification (NCBI taxonomy): domain Eukaryota; kingdom Viridiplantae; phylum Streptophyta; class Magnoliopsida; order Malpighiales; family Euphorbiaceae; genus Dalechampia; species Dalechampia spathulata. Next base: position 44,779 of record CANYBF010176294.1, read on the forward strand.
AGCTGGTCAAAATTTGACGTATTTATAGTTCTAAGGTTGGATGGAGCAGCACAATTGGTACCGAAAAGCGCTACGGAAGGCTGTGAGATTAGGTGTATGTTTGGTTATTTCTGCATCTGTAATGCGATGGTAATCGGTCTCGGATAGGGCCGAAAATAGTGTCTGTTACCATGGCTACTGGCTTGCCCGTCTTCATAATCAGTAACGGATAATATGCTATGCTCCTTGATCTCTCTTTTACTATAATTTCTCACTGAGGCATGGCCTTCCTGCACTAAATTTGGGTTTTGGAGAGACATCACAATTCTTGATGCCTTCTTAACGTTCCGATACCTTTCTTGGACGACAAAATCCCCGAGAGAGTCGCACCTGCAGCTGGTTTACAGCTTACACAAAGGGAAAGAATTTCTCTTCCTCTGATGTCGTCTACACGTGCAGCATAGGCATGTCAATTAGTACAAGGGCTATCAGCATTATATAAATTTGTATCAATTTAGTATTCACACGTTAAAATACAAAAACACAAACTCCTGTTATTCTTCCACATATAATATAGCATTCATCAATTTGAGGGAGTCCTACTTACAACATTATGTGCTCCAGAGTACCAATCACAAATACAAACACATGTTGATTATTTACTTGGACAGTTGGAACTTCTCTTCCAGGCAACAGAGGAAATGATCCCAGGGATCCACTGTACCAGAACTTGTTGGTTCTACTGACTTGCGTTTCCCTGAAGCAGCCCATCCCTGATCTGGCCTGCAATATCTTTCACAGCACCAGGTCCATGAGGAATGAAAACGGAGTTGGACTTGGAAGATGCACCGATCTCCTTCATGGTATCGAAGTATTGAGTCACCAAAACCATGTCCATGACATCCTTGGATGTCGTCCCTGGTACATTTTCAGAGAATGCTAAAACGCTGTCTCTTAGTCCATCTACAATGGCTTGACGCTGTCTAGCTATACCAAGACCTGCCAGATATTTCGACTCTGCATCTCCTTCTGCTCTCTTGATCTGCAATATCTTCTCTGCTTCAGCTTTTTCGTTGGCAGCCACCCTCATTCTAGCAGCTATTTGTCACAAGTGAAGACGATCATATCCCACAATTTTTACAAAATGGAGTTTGGTGATACTAGTTTTACAGATCTTTTCCAGAAATTACAAGACATTGTTCTTACCTGCATTAATCTCGTTCATTGCCCTCTTCACATGCTCATCTGGCTCAATATCTACAATAAGAGTCTGAACAATCTCAAATCCATAATGTGACATGGCCTGCACCACCACGTATAAGAAAATATCAGGAAACGAAAAACCAGGCAATTATGCATTAATTTAAAGCTTATAACAGGAATATCAGGAAATTACCTTTTCAAGTTCATTTTCCACTGCTTTTGCTATATCATTCTTCTGTTCAAAGGTTGAATCCAAGTCCAACTTTGGAACACTTGCCCTAATAACTAAAGAAGCAAAGAAACGATCACTGGAACTTCAAAATTCTTAAAATCTCATTCTCAGTCTTACTATATTTTTCATACCATCAAATACATAGGCTTGAATCTGTTCTCTGGTGTTGCTAAGCTTATAAAAAGCATCGTGAGCCTTTTCTGCCAGTGCTCGGTATTGAACAGATGCAACCACAGTTACAAACACATTATCCTGAAACGGAAACATGGATCATATTTGCATTTTAATTTCCGTAAAAGTTTAACCCACAAATATAAAATAACTTTGAGCTCATAACACTTCTATGACAGTGCATGGTAAATGATTGATATATTGTTCTTGTACCGTATAACAAGCCATCACAAGAAATCCAAATCTTTTCCTGATAAATTCCAGGATATAATTATGTTGGCAAGCAGACCTTAGTTTTGGTTTCACATCGAACATCCAGCTGCTGCACACGCAAAGAGAGGTGACCGGCTAACTGACTTCCTAAACACCAAGGCATGCAATGACAACCAGGTTCCATCACTTGATCAAATTTCCCGAAGGATTCCTTGATAGCAACCGTTGACTGGTCCACTTGAATACAGCCCAGAGCTTGTCCCATTTTCTGATCGGAACAAATATAACAAAATCAATCATAGGCTGCTGAGAAACTGTTAAGAATGTTAGATGCAGTGTATCCTTGATGGAAGGCTCACCATCATCATTACTCCAAGAAGAAATAAACAGGAAATAATAACATAAGAAAGACTAGCTAAACGGGAAAACACAATCTGGCATGTCATTTATACAGAACAACAGTGATTGAACTAGCTTAACACCTACATATTGATCTTCAAGTGCATAACTTGGTCATATTAAAAAAAACCCAGACGGGAAAACATCGAAGTCCCATTTTACGAATGATCATATGATAATATTCCAAAGCAAAAACATGTTTGCCTAACTAAGCAGTTCTCAACATCACCTGTCTTAGGTTGCTTGTTTCGTTAAGAATCAAAAATTTTTTTTAAAAAAAACTAACGAGTAATAAGAAGATGCAGATCAGACCTTAGTTGTCAGACGAACGAAAGCTGCTAGGTGAGGTCAATTACACAAAATTAACCTTGTCAAAGTACAAAAAGAAAAGGGACACTGAAACGCGGTCAATAAATTTGCATGGAACCCTGCCCTGATAACAGCTCAGAATCGCTAATCGATACCGAATGCCAGCTTTGCATAACAATGACATATGAATAATTCAAATAACGATCTGTACAAAGTCTAAGTTGCAGGATATACTTCATCCGAAATCATTGGCCGTAAATTTTAATATATACATATCAAAATTATCACACGTCCTGAAACTATCCTCCAAATGTATCAATTACAGCTGCTTAACTAACAGATATATGTTATGGACAAAACCCAGGTTATAAAACAAACAATATAGTAGAAAGCAATGATAATGACAAAGAAGGATCTTTCGATTCTTTTAATATAATTATGATCTACAAATGAGAAAGAAGCGAGATTTTTGAGGAATTCCGCGGCGTGTATGAAGCTACGAGATGAGGTCTATATATGCGGATAAGAGACCAGTGTTACGTTGATCCATTAGTTTGGCAACAGCGATTTCTTCATGTAAACACCAGCGAGCCCTGATGCCCTTCTGCTGCAAAGTTTGGCAACAGCATATTACATCGCTTGTAGAAGTTTCAGGATTCAGTTCTTGTCCATGGAGTATGATGATGGGCCAAACTAGCGTCAAAATAAATCGTTACTATCATCTGCACAGATATTTCTAAAGTGTGATGATGATTTGTATAATAAGGAAGATGAAAAGCTGTGGGAAAGGAAGAAAATTATATAGTGAACTAGTAATCTTAAAAAGCATTCTCAGCCAGCTGGGGAGGTAATCATTCCAAACACAATACAGAGCCAACATGTTCTTTTTGTTGCCCTTTTCCTAGGCCAATGACAAAAGCTCTCGTACATCTATATTTGGAAGGAAGATATGAATCGATTGAGAAAGGGCTGCACAAAGCAAATAATTACCGACCCTGTTCTACTGTTTGGCATTGGGTTTTGGAGATTGATAGGGGTATTGGTGGTGATATGGAGATGCATGGGAACCATGTGAAATTGAAAGGCTCCTTTGCTGCTGTCCGTTTCTCAATAGCGCTCCTCCCTGTGTTCGGTTGGTGTGTTTGGCATTTGGGCTGGCTGCTGCCCGCTCAGCTTGCATGGATTGGAAATAATACGAGGAGCTTGCCATGTCCTTGAGATTGGGTAGCGGCTTGAGTACCTCCACAACTTCGCTCATCAGTGGCCTGGCTTTCGGATCCCGGCTAAGGCAGTGAGCTGCTAGTTGTGCTGCCTTCTGTGCACCCTTTATTGAAAAATGGCCTTCCAGCCGAGGGTCTATCAATCTGTAGAACCTTCTTCGTTCTCCTAAATGAGGCCGTGCCCACTCCACAAGGTTGTGTTCCCCAATTGGTCGGTTCTTATCCATGGATCTTCTTCCAGTTATCATTTCTAGTAAAACCACACCAAAACTGTAGACATCACTCTTTGATGTGAGATGCCCTGAGACATTAACGTCATCTCTATTCAGACTTCAAACAAATTTAAAATAAAATCAAATAAAGGCGTCTAAACATTCAACATCAAAACAAGAGATTGTCAGGAAAATAGGTTGGCATTTTCATTTCTGTTATTTTTCCTGAGATTAAAAATGAAATTCATTTTCATCGGAAACAGTTGAAGCTAGATGGTAATGCGAGCAAGCAATTACCAGTCATCACATATTCGGGGGCTGCATAACCATATGTTCCCATTACACGAGTGGATACATGAGTCTTGTCTCCCTCAGGACCATCTTTGGCAAGTCCAAAATCAGAAAGCTTGGCATTATAATCCTGGAATCACATGTTATTAGCCGCTTGCATAATACAAAGTGACATTTCAATTTCAGAAAGATTCTGTTGCATACCGCATCTAATAGGATATTTGATGTCTTGAAATCACGATAAATGACAGGCCTTTCTGCTTCTTCATGAAGAAACTCAAGACCCTTGGCGGCACCTAGAGCAATTTTCATTCTTATGGACCATGGAAGAGGGAGGGATCCTGCAAATTAAACCATTATCAAACAGAAGCATCAGTCTATGAAGCTTGATAAAAATACAAAGAAAGGCAAAAATTGGAAAATGCAACTCCAGATTCCACCAATTACAATGAAAAAAAATGGATGATCAAAGTAAAAATGCAAGGTTTGTTGATTGACATATCCAATATAAATTTTGTTTACTGATATTTTTCTTTTTTCTAACTTAACAACATGGGAACCATACTGTACCAACTGCGAACTATGAGGAAGAGGAAAAAGGCTTAGAAATCACAGCCAAATATTTTAACTACAGGATTGGAAACAGAAGAGAAGAAAGGAGGAAGATAATAGGTAAATTACTTCTAAATAGGTGGTTTTCCAAGCTTCCTCGTGGCATAAACTCATATACCAGCAGCCTTTGATCATCTTCAATGCAATAACCAACCAGCTTAACCAAGTTAGGATGAACAAGATCACCGAGATAATTTACTTCAGCCTGCCAGACAAGATGAGCCGACCATCATTATTTTTAATGCAATAAAGAATACTTTTAACGCAAGTTCGTTGAACAAGATAAAATTCTATCCCCTAGGAACCATACATGCAAAATAAATTATTCAAACAGATTCATTAGGGAGAAAGAATGAAAAAAAATTGCACCAGATAAAATGTTACATAGGAAATACAGACAAAAAAAAAAAGAGAGTAAAGATTCACACCAGCCATTCTTTATGACCCTGAAGCCCATCATGATTAAGGGTTTTAACAGCAACAGTTAGCCCTGTACCAGGTTTCACGGGGGCAGTTCCATTCTCTTCAATCCACCCCTTGAACACACAACCAAAACCACCTTCACCAAGAAGACTCTCAGGTCTAAAATTTCTGGTAGCCAACTTAAGATCATTAAATGTGAATTTCCGTAGTCGAGATGCAATTCTAAGCTCTTCTTCAAGTTTGGAAGTGGATGAATTACTTTCTGTATTACTTGTAGTAGTAGAAGAGATTGTGGGAGCAGTTGGTTGGTCTCTGCTTGTATCATTTGTCGATTTACTGTCTGTAAATCCATATAAGCAAACTTTGTTAGAAATACCAAAGACAACAAAAAGGGCAGGCAATTTGAAGGATTGTTAGTTCATTTTTTTCTCTTAAGGGGAGGGGAAGGAGGGTGGACCAAATCCTAGACATCATGAAGCCTAAAAAGGCTCTCATGTCATTAGGCTACAAGGTTTATGGCTGAATTTGTTAGGCTACAAAGCTCGTCCAAATCCAAATGCATTCATCGTAGATCCAGTACAAAACAAATAAAAATGACCACTGCCAAGAAAAACGAGTGAAACATTTATCATAAAACAATAGACACCAGCCTGCCGCCTATTCATAAATTTGAACTGAAATATCAATCGAGCATTATATGAACTACCTTCTCTGACTACTCAATCATCTAAACCTGATAATTAACCTTCCAACTTCACAAAGTCTTTCTTAGTGAGATTCTGAAAGAAAGATCTACAGTCTATGACCTCTGAAATTTTGTAAGGCTATCAGCACCCCTATTAATTATTATTTTGTCATAAGTCATTGCAAACAACAACAGAATGCTTGTACTGCAGCCTGCCAACTCATCACCAATGCTACCAACAACAGTTGACCAGCCACAACTACAAAATCACCACCAGTGAATAGAAAATGAAAACACAGTCACAATCTTTGAAGAAATGGTTTGTTTATCATTCATTGATCAAATACAATTAGCTGGTCCCCATCTTTCCATCAATAGAATTCAAGATACATGAACTTTGGGAAACAAATTGTACAATATGAACAAGACATGATCAAACAGAAACATGAGACAGTATGAAACAGGACTTGGTCTTATTAGGAAAACTGAAGCGGGAATTCTTAGTAGCAGTATTGTTAGAAGGTTCTGATAACACCAAACCTATTACTAGAAAATATGAATTACAGCCTTTCTCCTACAGAAACCATAGAACTCAGTACGCATAACAACTTATAATACAAAGTTTTGCAATTGGTATAAAAAGAAAAAAATAAAGAATGAAAGGTTCAATGATTTAATAATGACTTCAACCAATCAAAATAAATAATTCAAAATCCACAATGTAAAACACATAGCAATGCTTTTCATCATTAATCTACGAAGGAATCACAGAATTTCTCCGAACTTGGTCTGCTAAGAGCAAAAACAACTACAATGCAGTTTGGCCGAACTCCATGTATTTAGGATGTAGCAAGAATGCACAATTTCCACAATACTGCCTGCAGTTTGGCCAAATTCTAAATTCCTAATTATCCAATTTTCATAACCCCCAAACCACCACCATGTTAATTTTCAACTTGCTGTATGGTTGGAGTCTCAATCAGCTTCTTGTTGATGGAACTGCCCAAAATTCCAAGACTTTCGCTTTTCTTCGATTTAAAATAACCAGAAATGACAGCTAAAAGTCTAATGTAAACTCTAACTACGCCAAAAATCAGAATCCAAAAACACATTGACACATTAATCCAAAAACAACAGGAACCCAGATGTAAACCCACACTAATGGACCGAAAGGAAAAACCAAAATAACATCATCTAACGAAAACCTAAATTCTCAAGAGAAGTATGAATTACCACAATGGGTACTGGTCCCGCTGACAGAGCTATCAACTTTGGATCTTGAAGAAATGCAGCTTCCTATAAATCTGAACCTAAACCAACAGCCCGCCTCGGCCTCTTCTATAACATCACCAGAATTAGCACCACCACTGCTGTTGCTGGCATCTTTCTTTTTCTTATTCCTACCTTTTGATTTGTACAGTTCCCAAGACGATGCCTTCACAATTTTCCCATCTTCACTTCCTAATCCCATCCTCTGCTACGCTCAAAGATCCTTAAATTCCCAGACCCAGATACACTTCTCATTCAAAATAAAACTCACTCAAATCTCACCTCCCCACTAAAAAAAAATCTAATCTTTAACAAGACCCAGAATGAAAAGGAGTGAAATAATTGAAAATACCTTGAATTAAACGAATGTTTCCAAAGTAAAACACAAACCCAGAAGAGCAAAATAGAGCTAGATCACAAGAACAGGGTCAAACATGAAACCCCCCTTTTTTTTCAGTTTCAAAGAGTTAAAATTAATTACCCAAGGTGTGGAAAACTATTTTAGATAGACAAAAACAGTAACCTTGGTCCTTTTTTTTCCCTGCTTTTCTTGATTGTTTAAAAAGAAAATGAAATTAACTTTTGTAAGTTAATAAACAGAACCAAAGAACCAACAAACCTCAGCTAGGACCCTGCTACAAGGAGAAGGGATATAAATCTCAAATAAAATAAGAAGAAAACACTGTTCTCAACACATGAACGGAAGCATACACAAATCGCAGCAGAGACAAAGCTGACCGGTTTTGCTTATGAAAGAACGGAATGAAAATCTTTGTATTATCTTGAATTATTTTTTTTTATAGACTCCAAAAAGAAATCTAATTGCCCAAAAGGCCAAAAAAAAAAAACAGATAATAAATTACTAATATCTCTTTCTCTCTCTCTCTCTCTTTCCCTGATATTGTCGATTCTCTGTCGCTTTTTTATTCATCATGTCCTCTTTTTATCCTTTAAATTAAATCAAATCAGAGACTGGAAAAAGCAGAAATGGAGCTCGCATTGCGGGTAGCAGTTTCCAGCTGCCCGATACTAAAGCTAGCCTTCGTATACAAGACAAAAGCCCTCTTCGGGCAGGAAGTAATGTGGGAAAATGCGAGGCAGTTCGGGCAGGATTGAGAAATATTGAAAAATTAAAAGTGGGACCCAGTTTGATAGTGACGTGTCTTCTTTCTGCGAGAGCAAGTGAATAAGCGCGTGTGCAAATTTCTCTCTCCCTCTCTCCGCCGCTGTATGTATTCGTATATACGAAAAAGTGAATGTTTTTTCCGAACTAATCAATCAAAAAATATCGTACTTATTTTTAAAAAAATTTAATAAATTTATTTAAATTTTGATATAAAAGAAAAACGAATAAAGAATAATTTTTAACAAACTTCTAAATTAAATTGCAGTTTAAAATTATTATATAATTAAAAATAGTTTAAATGAATTTGAAATGAAAAAAATGAGAAATAAATTATGCAGTAAATATAGGAAAGGAGGGTAGATAAAAGGTTTGGTTTATAATACATGAAAGCAGGAGATGAGCATTATATCATTCAAGGGAGTTCTGAAAATATTCAGAAATCATTAAATATTGAACGGTAACACCATCATCCTGTACCTTTTGACTCCAACATTAACAACAAAATACCCCATTTATTCCATATCTGTTAATTCAACACTTGATGGAGTCATTTTATGCATCATGATTGGTTGGTTATATGATGAGCATGATTAATAGAAAAGCTCCGAACATATAAACATGGTGCAGGGATGATGTATTGGAATGATTACTCTCAAAGAGGATGTTTAGCACGTTTACGGAAACATGAAGAGTTGACTTTTAATTTAATGAACAGAGATTGATTCGCACTTAATTCCCTAATCAAGCCATAAAATCGTGTTGTTGTTTTAGAAAGTTATAATAATTTACGTATCACATGCATGTACGATTTGGAACTGGTGGTACGTGCTTTTTTATATGCCATGCTCTTTCCTTGTATAAAATAAAATCCATCACCATTACTCTCTTACACGATGACAACCCATCAATACTTTATTTAACCCAAAATAGCAACTATACATATAAAGTTTTCTTACCAAAATCCTCCCTGTGTAAATAATTTTAGTTTCAATACAAGTTGATTATTTCAAATTTAATCATATTTAAGCAACTGGAGTTAACAATATATAAATATCGGAAGTTGTATTTGTCTTAGGTGAATTCTTGGTAATAAACTGAACTCAAACAAACAGTTATCAGATTCATCCAGAAATCAAAAATATATATCAACTACCAATCGAAGATAAAATCGGAAGTTTGCATGAGAAATGAGAGAGAAGAGCAGGTGAGTTACCCGCACGGGTGTAGCCCAGTTGGTACTCGGGTGGGTGTTGAGACCTAAGCATCCACGGTTCGAGTCCTGGCAGCCGCAGTGTGGGAGTTTTACCCTCTGGGTGGGCTCCTTGTGGGCACTAGGATCTGGATCCCTATCTAGGAGGCTGCTGGAGTACCGTGATTTACCTCCCTCACGATGCTCGTCGGGTCGGGCGGTGGGGGCCCCTGGGGTGAGGGAATCACCTTTTGAGACCTAAGAAGAGCAGGTGAGTTGATGTTTATAGTCTTTTATTTTAAAATAAATTACAAAACAAATATACTTTTTACATATATTTTTTAGTTTTTCTAATAATATTTATTTTTACTAGAATTTCATAACATGCGTTGCACGTTAACATGATTTTTTTGTTCGTCATTTGGTAATAATTTTATATTTTATTTTTTCAAATTTTTTATCATTATAATATTTTATATAATTTTAAATTAATATTTAACATTAAAGCATTATATCCTTATTTAAAATGTTATTTATATAATGTTTTCATCTATTCATTTACAAAAAATGAGATTAAATATTTATTTATTTATTTGATAGTAAAATCTCTTTGTAAACTACATTTTTTATGTATGTTGGTTTCTTCTTTTTTAGATTATCTTTTTTGACTAATATCTTTATTGTTGAACTTTAAATCCTTCTTAATAATGCAACATATAATTGTTCATGTGAAAAAAATCTTCTGACTAGTATACTTGTAATTCCGAGATGCGTGTGCGAGTGGTGCTGTGGTAACTGTGTATAACAGAAAACAGTGTGGAGTCGCCACCCGACTCATCTAGTCAACTCAATTGAGAAACTAAACAAGTTGGGAAAAATAAACCCGATCCTTCCTGCTGAGGGAAAGCAGCCCGAATTTCTTCAGAGTTGGGTTCGGCATTTCGATTCTACTTATCTTCCATATTATAATATTCACTTTTCCGGTTTTAATAAAAGCGCAAATCACACACAATTAGGTTGAAGTTCAATTAGGTCCAGTTTCATGGCACAGGGAAGCAAGAAACACATAGCAAATATGAAAGCGATAAAAAGCAGAAATAAAGCAGAAATATAAAGCAGAAAAATAAAAGCAATTCGGGTATTTAATACAACCCGACCAAACGAATGAAATAAAAACAGGAAATAAATCTTTAAGTGCTCCAAAGTCGTCTTGTCGGAATCCATTGAATTTGGGCCTCGAATGAGTCCCGGGCCTATGCTCTGATCTACAAATCCAAAATCCCCTGGTTGCTCCTACAAAACAACTCTCCACGGGAAAAACGTAAAAGAGAACAAAACAGAACAAAACGCAAACACTAGATCAAAAACAACATGCAATCATGCAAGCACACGACATACAACTCATAGCATAAGAGGTGCAAGCAATACCAACATAACAACAACAACACTACCATGATCATGACAACAAAACATGATAACATGACATGCATATCATTCAAAACATAC
>CANYBF010176524.1:0-57483 GCA_948192965.1 Dalechampia spathulata
GGCATACATTTTTCAAATTTAACAAGATAATTATATAAAATTTAATTTAATTTAATATTATGCTAATTAATATTAATATTTGCTCCCATTTTTTTATCAAAAAATGGATGAAAATATTATATAAACAATATTTTAAATAAGTACATAATACTTACAAATGACGGATCAAAAAAATTTGAAAATATAAAATATAAAATTATTATAAATGACGGGTCAAAAAATTTATCCTAACGTGCAACGCACGTTATGAAACTCTAGTAAGAATAAAACTGGCGAAGAGACTCTGTGATCAAGTGGTCTTTCTTTTGTTTCTTCCTTTCAACTCCTTAAAAGCGGTTTTCTGTATCCAATAAGCTTGTCAAGTTGAATATTCACATACCATAATATCGTATTGGTACAGTATTCGATTAACCAGAGGAGAAATATACAAGTCTACATCACGAGAATCCAGCAGGCAAGGCGATGTGATTTGTATCTAATGGCTATAAATAACTGATCAAACCTCCAAAAGCAACACATGGGCAGTTCTTACTTGATGGGTCAGATTACGAGCCACGTTAAAGTAAAGCACAAGGGAAAGTTACAAATATCTCCTATAACAATGGAAAGTTAACAGACTTGTTGCTTCAAAGAAAAAGACCAAAAACTCTCCTTTCTAATAAGCTAAAATTAATCGAGAAGCAACAGTCATCGTGACTGTACTACTTTATTCCGAAACAAATAAGAAAAAATGAAAGGTGACAGCAAATACAGAAGACCTCTGTTACAAAAAAAAAAACCAATAAGAATATAAGGATGACAATCAAACTTGTTGTCTATTCATTACATAAATGTGGTAATAATCACAGAGATTACAAAACATTTCTATAATCTACGAGTTTGTAGCAGAGAAAAGAATAAGAAATAAAAATTTTCTGCTCAAGTATAATCCAAGACATAGCAGGTGGGTTGGTAACACTAAATACTTTCAGAAGTATTATTGCTAAGCTTCATTAATGTAAACGATCACTACTCAAAAGCCCTTCCTCCCGCTAATTATTGAAGAAGAATTGCATTCTATCTTGACTACCGCACATACACAACATATGGTACAAACTGTCTAGTCTTCCTCAATCTCATAACATGACGCTGATCAATCCCACAAATTCTTTCTTCCCCAATCCTTCCATAAAAAAAAATGTCCCACATGCGAAGCAACTAAATCAGGCGGCCTGAATAGGGATTGTAGGTTTGAACCGGTGGCATACCTGGGCCATATGTATGGACATTGGTTACATAAGGATTGGCAAATGGATTGGAAGACTGTTGTGGGCCCCCCATCATCATCATTTGCTGCTGCTGCTGCTGCTGTTGCTGCTGCAACATGAAAGCCTGCTGTTGATTGGCCATAGCAGCCATTTGCACTGAATGTGGTGCAGCTACTGCATTAGAGGCAAAGAAAGGATCATGTGCAGTTTGCATCAAGGGAAGATTCACTGGAGCTGGTTGCCAAGGATTGTAGCTCACAGGCTGATTGTTTCTTCTGATTGCGTCATCATACAGGCTGTCTAGTGTGAGTTTATCTAGCCCTCCCGCCTTGTCAGTTGGCATGATTAAGGCGTCAGTAATATACACAAACTAGGACGATAAAAACATATTTTGCCCACTGGCAAAAGTTATTAAAGTTACCATCCAACAGATATTTGTTTTGGTAAGACATTAAGAAAAAATGCAACTAGAAATGGCAGAAATACCAGTTTGCTAGCTGCTGCAGCGCTGTCATTAGAACTTGGAGCTGTAACAAGTGCCAGTTCCCAACCTGTTATACCATTCACTTGACTTGGGACAGTTGTGCTTGGTTGGTCAGCTGTAACAGCAAATACAGACGAACATGATTAAGCAAGCAAACTATTGAAGTTTATCCAACTAAAATCTAATACATGTTTGAAGGGAATATAGTATTTTCCAACGTGTTACCCAACACAAAACATAACACGTCTCTTCTTCTTGCATAATATCCAAAACTAAGGTAAGTATTAACCTTTTGGGCCATACTTCAACATCTCAGATCAAGACAGACAACTAGAAGGAACTTACCGACTGGAACTATAGCCAAAGCAAGGGCATTCTTCTCCTCGAGTTCTGAAACCACAGGAACAGGATCATCCAAGCCCTGCCAAGCAGAAACAGGAAGATTAGCATGTAACTAAACTATGAATTGTGATCAGTATAACCTCAAGAAAGAGAGAGGGGGGCACTGACCAATAAATCAGGTGGTTCGACAACAGGAGCTTCATCTTTTGTTGGTTCAGGAGGAGGTGGTGATGGTGGACACTCTTCTTCTTTCACCTCTGGTTCCTTTTTGTACTCTATAGATAGAACTTCCTTTGGAGCAGTAATTTTGTTGTCAGCAACCTGCTTGGATCAAGTAAATTTTAAAGTTCTTACTGCAAGATCTAGACAGAAGTGATAGCCTAACTCACTAACAAATTATGGACAAACATGGATATCATGATAAGAAAATACACCTCCACAGTCTATAACAAAGACACGCCCACAGTATTAGATATGACATCAGGAAGACATAAAACATTCTTCGTAATGCATGAAACTATCAGATTTGAAGGTTCGAAAAACACATTAGCTAAGTTCCATGAAACTTTTAGGATACCTTCTAAGATAGAGCACCACATTTCCATAAGCTCGTTAAGCAGTATTTAACATTTTATATGGTTCCATTAATAAAATAAATACTTGGTGCTGATTTTCTGCACTTCTACCCTATCTAAAAAACAAACCCATTAAATAGATAGCACCACTGTACCTGTTCCTTGCGAACTGAAATTTGTGGAGCTTCTCGTATATAATCTTCCATTGTTTGTAAAGATGCAGGAGGCTTCATTATTCACAAAATTTTGTTAAGAACATTTCGTAGAATAAAAGCACCCATCCAATGCACACGGTGCTCCCAGCTATTGCAGGGTAAGAGGAAGGATGGATGGATTAATATGCAATCTTCCATTTATATTTAGCGAACCATTTTCACACCTCGTGACCTATAGGCCACTGAAGGAAGAATTACCAACTGAGCCAAAGCTCACACCATTTTCAAGAATGAAAAAGAACAAAAAATTGCAGGATAACATAAATTCATGAATGATAATATAAACCTGCTCGATCTTGATAAATCTTTCTCCACGTACAATGCTTTTACATATCTCATAAAATTCTGAAAGTCTTTCTGCCTGAAAAGTTCATACATCCTCATTAAAATAAATTGGTCTTCATGAACATTAAGAAATGGAATATGTAACTGCCATTGCAAAGCAATCTAAAAAATATTACCTGCTGGCAAGCTCTCCTATATATATCCAAAGACCTCATGGCATCTTGCCGTTGCATTTCAAAGAACTGTCATCAGCAGTTTATGGTAATTAGATGATTTTCTGAATGTCTGTGCTTCTTGTTCTCCAAACTAAAGTCATAATTACCTTCTCAGCCAAATTGGTAGTACCGTCATGTATAGCTTGATGGATTTTTACACTTTCAGAAGCAACCTGTTATTAGAGATTCAAAGCAGATTATTGAATTCTATCTTTAAATATAGCAAGCACAAGGAACAAGCAAGGTCGCAAACTTCACTTACCAATGAGAGTGCTAACTGAATGACAGAGTTATTGACTGATGCCCCTTGTGGCTGTCAAAAAAGGGGGAGAAAGAAAAGAAAATGACAAACAAACAAACAAAATCCTTCGTTCAAACAAAAGCAAAGGAGCCACCAGAATGGATTTAAGCATGCCGGCCATTTTCATTTAACTTCAAGATTCCACTGACTTGATATGAATCCATCATAATGGCACATGGTTCAAGAATTACCTGACAACCAAGAACACGGAATAAAAGTTGTTGAAGGGCAGGAAGATGCTCCAGCAGTTCAGCTGTGTCCAGATCTCTAGTCCTCTGCATAGAAGTTTCATCAATGCCTCAAATAAAACCATGGGATCTAATAAAACTATAGGGTTAACAATAAAAAATATAGGTCATCAAAGGACAATAGGATCTGAAACAGAATTGAAATGATTCCATTGAAATTCAGCATCACAAAATTTCCCAGTTTGCACATGTTTCAAGTTAGTCTGAAAAAGAAAATATGCAGCGATAACTGGGGAAAATGTTTGAAATGTGCAACTCTAGAAAAGATAACGCTACTTGCACCTTCAGGTTTAAGAAATACAGCATATGACGTTATGGCATAAAACTAAACCTGCAGCATGCATTGCTAGGTGTCAATAACATCAGCACATTTGTAAGAAAGCAGAGGATTTACTTCACAGGGATGCACCAAGTAATTTTCTAGCTTAAAATCTGCTTTCCCATGAATTTATATCTTATTCCAACTAAATTGACTTCTCAGCAGCACAAGCTGCTGATTATTTGAACTGATATCTAGATAGCTAATATTAAATATTCTGAATCATGAGATTGAAAAAAAGATAATTAAAAAAACCAACTAGTTAACCCTGATAGGGACAATGAGAAGAATAAGAAACCAAAGACAACAGGAGTTGCAGTAAGAATATAAAGTTCTTACAGGTCTATCTGTTTCAACATCATACTTCAGGACACGAAAGCATTCAAGCCTTTCCTCCAAAAATAAGGCATAAGTGCGAACCCAGGCAGAATAATCCCATGCTGCTCAACCACAAATTCTATACATTAAAAACAATAATTTAAAAAGAGTAATTATTCCACGGGGGGGGATAGTACCATTGGGACTGGAGTCATCTTTGAAATGAGCCATGTTAAGCATATGACTTCGGCTTCTGTCATAATTAATAAGTTCCTCATGAAATGTTGGGTCCACTTCTCTCAGAGCGCGATGGATAACAATTAAAGTTTTCAATGCAACCTAAGAACCAACCAGCAACCAGGCATATGCACAAATGTAAGAAGCACAAAGATGACAGACATGTTATTCTGTAAACATAAATCTTTTAAGTGTCAAGCTCATGGAATGAAGTTAATGTGAAACATGCACTAAAATGTAGTGCGAGCAAATGCATGTCATACAATATATACAAGATGCTGATAATCAAAAACATATACATCCACTTGAAATTTTACTGAGATCTAGGCCTTGATCAATGTCTCCCATAAAAATTTATTTGATCTACATGATCCTCCAGCATTTCAATGATTGCCACAAATATGCTTTTGTTACCTAAACATAGATCCAGCCCTAATAAATACAAATATTTTAGACATAAACAACAACTAAAATATAGGTTCAGGGGATCCTAGTTCCTCATGAAATTTATATAATGTGAATCTGCAACATGAATTCCACAGTATAGCTTTCATTTGCTCCAAGCCTCTTTGTTTGTCGGCTATTGGATAAGAAATATGATTAAAGCAGCACATACCGCCCAATTATGTGTTTTTGATAACCGCCTTGCAAGAGCATGAATGCAGTAAGCAACATCAGCCCGAGGCCTAGTAGCCGAAATGTCAGCAAAAATAGCTACAAAACGAAACGTAAAACATATCAAATGCATAATCTTTCTAATTCATTTCTTACAAGCACGCTAAATGTCTAGAATTATATGTCTAAGAGGAACAAGCGATGGGGAGTTGAAACTGACATCTAATGTGTCTTTCCTTGGCAGGATGCTCAACATGATTTGTGGCCTTAACTATAGCAATATCCAGTTCCTGTCGAATTAAGAAACAAATCAGAACAAAACCAAAATCAGAAGGATCAATGGAAATACATTGACACAAAACAAGTAGAAATTCATCTATAAAAAGAAAGAAACCTTGTAATCGCTATTAACTTTAGCCAGAGAGACGGTGGTCGTGTCCTTAAGGGCCCCAAGGGCTTTTCTTATGCTTTTCTGCGTGCCACCTCCTGACATTCTCTCTCCCTCCCAATAGCAAAAAACCTGCACAAACACCCACTGAATAGCCCACATTATCTTCTTTGAATAATTCCCTCTTGCTCGAAAAGTAGATACAGCATAGCATTTTATCAATCTACATCATTTTTCTGTAAATGCCAGTTTGATTCCCAGCAGAATTCACTATTTAAATCACACAACAAAGATGAGCCCACAACAAAATCTACACAGGCCCTTCAGACTTAAAACTTGAAGTTTAAACTTTTATATAACAAGAATTGGATCCAATCTAATCAGCAGAGCTCATTAATACATACACTAATATATCGGGAAAAAAAACCACGAACTGCGGATAAATGCTAAAAGAGAAGGAGATCTTTAATTTCCAGCAGGATCAGTTCAAGACAAGGAGCTGGAAAAGTCAAGTCTAAATAAAACTAAATCCAAATTCAATGAAACCAAAAAGATCAAAACTCACAAAATAAACAAAGGAAAATTAAATATAAAAGAAAATGATAAAATTCCCCCATAAATTACCATGAAAATCAAAGTAAAACAAAGAGAGGCAGACGTGTAAGAAACAAATATAAATTAAGAAGAAGAAGGAAAAAAAAATGCAATTCGAAGAGTTTGAATTAAAGAAGGTCATGAAAAAATACAATCAAACAAAAGGAATGAAAGCAAAAAATAGAAATAAAAATAAAATAAAAGAGGCTTTGATCATCTTAGTTACCTGAAAACCAACAATTAACGAGAGAGAGAGAGAGAAAGATTCAGAGGAAGATGAAGATGAAGGAATGAAGGAACTGAAGAAAATTGGACTGGTTTGGTTGGGTCGTCGCCGTCGTATATTAGTTTTTTTCCTTCTTTATTTCATTAAATATTAAATATTATTATTTTATTTAAATTATATTCTCCGATAATATTATCTTTATTATTTTTGAATCATTCCCCGATAATATATTATGTTAATATTTATTTTACTTGTAAAGTAATTCGGTATTAATATTAGAGAGAAACTTGTAAAAGGACTCTTCATCTTTTTTCTTTTTTTTCTTTTTAACTTATCATTTTCTTTTGGTATATTAAATTTGTGTATATTATCAAATAATTAATAATAAACTACGTAAAAAATTATTAATAAAAACTAAAATAAAGAGAAAAATAATACGAAGAAGGTGAGAGTGAGACTCTTAGCGCCAGCTAACTTGACGGACACCAATTTTGAAATTTTTTTATTAATTAATATTACCAACGTAGACTTTTCTTTTTCTTTTTTTTTCCAAATAATATATTTCTTTTTTTTTATTTATTTTCTTAAATGTGTGCTTGAAATTATTATAATCGGATCTGAAGATAATGAGAATAATAAAAGGTGCAATTTGTAAAATGATGACATCACTGTTGGTGCCACGTGGAAGGCAGATCCACCAGCCAGCAGTGCCTTTTTTCAAAAGACGATCATACCCTTCTCGTACATTATAAGAAGAAAACAAAACTGCAAGTGAGATCCCATGTCAATTTATAATTATTTATATAATTTTGGTATTACATATAAAATTTGCTGAATATATTTTTTTTACAGCGGTAAATTTTTCACAGTGAATGGTTAACTAATTTTCGAACACCATAAATTTACCGATAAATTAATAAAAATTAAGAGGTTAAAACTTTTTTTTTTAATTTTCATGGTGTAAAATTGAGTGGATTCTATCATAAAGGTCGAACATAGAGACGGACGCCAACGCACTTCCAACCTGGGACCAGGTGGCCTTTCCTGTACAGTGTTTCACTGAATACTAACTGAAAATTGTGGGCTCCATGTTTATTTTTACGTTATTCCTGTCTATTTATTGGACACTTTTTCAAGTGCAATATTCCACGTAGGATTTAATATTTAATTTCATGATATTGCATGGTTTCCTAGCACAATATCGAAATAATTTGCAATTTAAAATTTAAAATTAAATTTATGGAAATGATTTAATTTATTTCTTAATATATGGTAAAAATATGAATTCCGAATATTAAATATAAAGTAAAACAGAAATAAATTTATCCGACGTACCCATGGCAGGAAGCTTATTTGCTCAGTTAGGAGAGTAGCCTTCCAAGCGTACTTGTATAGCATCTAGCAAAACCGGAATGCTAAGATCTTTAGGGGCAAAGTAATGTCCAGTTCTGATCTAATTCAGTCTATTTCTAGTATAGTGTGTTTAAGGTGCAATCTTTATTCTAATTGTACTAGCGAACTTCAGGATTGGCTATCCTAGCTAATCTCTAAGTTGTTTATTTAATAAGCTATCTGACTTTTGATCAAAAAAAAAAAATTATTTATCATATGATTTCACACCATCAAAAAAATCAATAAATAATTATTTTAGTTAAATAAAATGATTTTGTATTTATAAGTAATCATCATCAATGATATATTAATTGATTAAATCATAATAAGTAATATTATTTTGAATTAGATAATTAATCAAAATTAGTATACAAATATTCAATCACTAATGAATAATATACGATAATTATAAACTGTTAAAAAATAAATTTAAATAAGTAATTTTAAGGGCATCTAGAGGCTTACGAAAGCCACAGGACGGGGGGAAAATCAACGGGAGAAGGGTAAAAGGTAAGATGAAGAAGATGGACAATTAGGGGGTCAATGGCGTATGTATTAAACAAATAATTTGGTTGTAATAATCCCAGAAGTTGAACATCCATTTGACTTTGTTCTATTTGTTGCATCTGGATTATCCTCCTTGGTCAAGCCACCATCCGCCCGCTCAGAAAATTCATATCTCTTTTATAATAGTTTTCAATGTTGATAATTTGCTAAGGTCGGGCATTAATGCACTGTACAATGATCAGGACAGACCAACCCGACATGGATGCTCAAAATATAACTACTCTCGTGTGTAATTGTGCGAGCAAAACTTGAAAGAGAAGCGCCCAAAATCTTTAAAAGTATTCAGAGAGAAGCCAGTGAAGAAAGCCGACTTACCTTGCTGTATTATCAAGTTGATAATGGTGTCGGTTTTCGGCGGGTAAATAAGTTCAAATAGTTTATGAATTAATTCAATCATTCAAGTGTTTAATATAATCGTGTCTTAAAAACACATCGGATTTCTCCTTGTTGTATATGGACGCAGAGAGAAACTGGCAAGCAAAGGATGCAGCCTTCAACCAGATCGGATCCAAAAGATAAATTCTAACATATAGTTCTATTTATCAGTCTGTCAATTTAATTTTGAAATTTTATTTAGCTATTAATTTTTGTAGCATTATAATTGATAGAATAAAGTGGGTATAGAATAATATTGTTTGTCTTGTCATTGGATTCGCTACCACTTGCATATTAATCGATTATTTTAATCTATATCTCAAGGCCTTAAACCGACGGTGTGCAAGCGGACCATTGTTCATCGGAGATTCGGCTTGTAATCCAGCCCACTCTCAGTTGGGTTTGGTCTCTCCACTGGTCATCACTCCCCAAAACAGCCTAATATTGATCATTTCTTATGTAGTAAAGTGTACCCACTTTTAAATAATTTAAAATTAAAAAATATCAATTTTAATCAAATAACTTTTAAAAATATCAAACATACCTTCTCATATTTTCCTTTCTTTTTCTTTATTTGTTTCTTATGCTCCTTTATCATTATAATAAAGAGTAAAATTAATGAAAGTCAGAGGAGAGTAACAAGATTGGATGGTTTTAGAACAATAAATATTCTATATTGAATAAAGAATCATAGAGGCAGATATATCCCTTCTTCTGGGGAAATTTATCTGTTTACAGTGTATTCACTACATACAATTAATCCACCTTATACAGTACCAACTATTTTACCACAACTAGGCCATACCTTACTAGCTAGCATCCCACCTGGTCACGATAGTCTAAGAACACCATGGTAGCACCGTAATGAGCCAATGCCCCCAGCACCACGAAAATATGAAAGATTTGATGACTATGCCCTGCTAGGTCGAACCATCCAGGCTTCAGTCTCTCTGGAATCCGGATCACATAGAACATTGTACCGATCAAGTAAGATAGAGCCATGGCAGACTCGTAAGCTAGTATGGTGTTGCGCTCAGGATTATTCCAATTCACAATTGTGGCATGAATTGCAGGGATGATACCGGAAAGCCCCATTGAGCAGAAGAGCATAGCTCGAAAGGTTCGAAACTCCCCCCCTGAGAGCGACGGAGAAAGCAGTGTTATAATGGTGAACATTCCCACTGCTGTTATCCCACCAAGGTAGACATATTGCCAATGTGGATCACATTGAAAGATGTAGTAAATTGGAGGAAAAAATGAAGTGATGATCATTGTGGTGATGCCAACATAGTCTATGCGCAGCAAGCAGATGTTTAGATTATGGGAATGGCATGAGAATAGGTGACAAATGCTGCTCGAAAGGAGGCAGAACATTGATCCACCTAAGAACACATAGAATGGCCATCTGGTAACTGGTGTAACATCCATCGTTGGCTGCGTCATCTGCTTCAAATCATGAAGGTTTGTCGTGCCCTGCAATGCAGCAATAATTTTACATGCCCTATAAGTTGTTTCATCTCTTGCATGCTTGAAAAGCACTATAAAAGAAATTCGGGCATCGGAAATTAAACTCATGATGTATTCGATTATCAGGCTACATGAGAGTACTTACGAGAAAGTTATGAGAAATATTTGACTCTGCACTTGTGACAATCGACCTGCATCAAATGCTATTTATTTAAGACTTTCTTTTGCATCAAAGAAGATTAACTAAATGGATAAATATGTTGAATTATTATAAATATATTTAAAATTTAATTAATTTGGACCTCCCCGACTATTATTTAAATGTATAGGATTGATGTTATTTTGAAGATTAGTGGCTACCAACGAAAAAATCAATTTTTTTCTGATCTTATTTGATCTTTTTGGAGATCACGCAATGCTTATTATTAGACTAGAGATTAATCTGGATGGTGATTTTTTAAAAAAATAAAAATAAAAAATGTAAAACAAATTAAAGTATACTACTGACCTGGTAAACATGCCCAGAAGGTCCGCTACCTGAGGAAATTGCATGATATTCGCCATGGTCAAACCCAGGAACACTATGAATCCGATTAAATGGCTACAGAAGCAAGAATCAGGAACAATTATTCAGATGAAAAGCAATCCATAGCTAATTACTTGGATTAAAGATACTAATCACGATGTTAATTGCAGATATTATAATTATCAAGATAGATCATCTTCTTACGTCCAAACGTTGAGAGTTTCATTATGCCAGTGAAAAATACTGAAGAAAGCATCTTTGATCGGCCAATTCACTCTGTAATAACCTAGAATGAACTCGTTATCTCTCATGTACTGAGGCAGCTCCCAGAACGACAACAATGCGTATCGTTTTTC
This sequence comes from Dalechampia spathulata, assembly GCA_948192965.1. Lineage (NCBI taxonomy): Eukaryota > Viridiplantae > Streptophyta > Magnoliopsida > Malpighiales > Euphorbiaceae > Dalechampia > Dalechampia spathulata. The sequence continues at coordinate 11,293 of CANYBF010176524.1, forward strand.
CGCTTTACTCATCTGGGTTTCATGATATTCATTTTGAAGAAGCTGCAGAAGACTGTCTCCTTTATTATGGCTCTTTTTAGAAACAGCGGTTGAAAGTACTGTTTCTTCATCCATCTTCTTGAGCTTTCTCTTCAAGACTCCAATTTTTGAACTCATTTAACCTATACGAAAATCTTGCGGTTGATTGGATCGGTAGAATACAAAAAGACTGGAGCTGTTGAATTATATATATAGAGAAGAAGGAAGAAGAAGAAAACAAAAAGAGAAAAAGATATCTTTTTGATAAGATTTCTTGGAGTGTTGATGAATTATAGCTTACTTGCTATCTGGGTATAATTATTGAATTTGAAGGACAGGTTTTTCTCCTTTTCTTTGGGTTGGAATATGGGGGAAGGGAAGGGAAGGGAAGATAAGAGGATGCTTAAATGCAACAGCTAACTACAGCATTTAAAGACTCTGACTTGCATATCATTTTAAATGAAAAGGAAAAGGTGTTGGTATGGCAACTCCATGCACACATACTGCCTACACGTTGTTAGGTTACCAATTAAATTTCCTTACAGTAAAGTTTTAATGAAATCAAAAACGTGTTACAGATATATTTATATGAACTTGATTCATATCTTTATATATTCATTAATTTGATCTATGTATAAGAATATGAATCAAATATTATCTTATTATATTAAACGAATGTATAGTTTAATAGTTGAAAATGATGTAGGTATGAAAAAATAAAAAGCTTATACTAAGCTAAGAGTTGGGTGGGCTACTATTGTAAGAAAAAGACAGATAATTCTGAAAATAAATATTCAAAAATTGTACTAATAAATCTTGAATTTGAATAATAAGAGGAAGAAGAAGCTTTGCTTTGTAAAATACTATAACTTGCCTGTCACTTATTAAATGAAAGGAAAGATCGATGATGAAAAGGAAAGGCAGAGATGTTTGGGTGGGACAAGTGTTGCGAAAGAGAATGGATTTCTGCGGCAAGTCCATTTAATTTAGCTTTTATCTTTTCTTTCAATTTAGTTATATTTTTAAAATGATTTATATGTATTACTAGTTAATTTATAAATAATTCATGAGTAAACTTTCAAGTGGAGTGACATTGTAATGTTGGTGGATAATTACCCACCTCGACATATTTTTAAATATTTATTTTAATACTTTAAAATTTTTAACTTTTAAATAAATTATTAAAAAATCAAGCAAGAACCATCTTATATTTAAAAAAATTGGATAATTGGCTTGATAAATATAACAGGGTACTAAGCTTATAAAATTTATAATCAATGAAGGATGTTTATATTCAAATAACGACTCTTTCAAAGTTAACTAACCCGTCATTTCATTTCATATCATATTTTTTTTGTTATTTATTTGACACGATTGGACAGTTTGTTCCTCTAATACTGTTATACTGATGATCTTCCGGACAAGGGTTTCATTTTACGGGCAATCTTGGTAGATCAACTTCCCTGCAACGGTTATTAACAACTAGCTAGCTCGTTGATTATTAGACGACCCACGGCCACCGGTGAGGTTTTGGTGGCCGACCTGTGGACTTGTAATTAGCGTATTGTCATTAATTAATTAATTAATTAAGGTTATATCAACTTTTAAGACACTCAAAAGCTTAACCACGAGCAATAAGTTTCTTGAATTAGTGGTGACTTGTTAAGCATCATTTCATATATTAATCTTACTCCATATCCTTAATAAGTTGAATAATTATGTCCATGGAAAATAATGTTGAAATTACATTTATAAAATATTAATAATTAAAAAAATATTGTTGAATTGTTAAAAGTCAACAAAGACATATCGTCGGTGTTGGTTGGCTGTTAGAATTCCATGTCATAAATGCTTAGTCTGTATTAATGGGTATGTGGCCGCCGAATGAAGTTGTGAATTGGAGAAGTAGGCAGGCGATTTTCACCCAAATGTCAGGTATCTGTTACTGGCCTACGGTTGCAGATCAGCCCATCACCAGCCACTCATTTCCAGCTGTCTTGATACTAATAATAGAAATTTATGATGCATGTGCAAACCACGCAAGCAACCGTTATGAGAAAGAGACGGAAGAACCATCGTTTCCATGTAAGAGCCTCAGTAATAACAACAGTGGATGTTTATATTTCCTCGCAACGGTTTGACTGTTGTCATGTTTTATGCCGATGCGAATGTGTACAATAGCCATTGAAATAGGACGACAAGAGTGGCTAATACTAATAATCGGTGTTTCCATAGAAATTTTATGTGTAGGCCATTGTAAAGAACGGATCGACTCTACATGGAAATAAACAAATTAGGATAAGCTGGAAGTAAATAGTGTTTCAGGTTCGTGAAGAGAACCCACAAGGCTTTTGAAGGAACTGAAAATGACAAGAGTATGCTTACAACACCTGACTTGCCATGACTACAACCCAGGTAGACCTCCTTATGAGGGCAACATTGAAAGGAAGGTAACGAAAATTGCTGCGGTGCAGGGGAGACTGAGATAATCTAGCTTTTGAGACATCCTAGTTGCTCCAGGGAACTGCGAATGTCCGAAGTGGTGCACTCTTCAGCTGTTTCAACAGCATTTGCGTTGTCTGTTGGTATGACGTCTGAGAGAGGATAGTTTCTGTTGGCATGGAGTTGGGTAGTTGCACCACTACAAACTCCCTTCAGGATTACACTCTTGTGCACTCCACCAAGCAAGCCTTCGTAGTCGGTGTCGCCACATTCTCCAACGAAAATCACCATATTGGCTAATTCTACACCCCATCTAACATATAGATACCTGAAAGTTTAACGAGTTGATCAACTTCATAAATAAGCACCTTGATTGGGCTTGTCTTAGAACTCGATGCTTAAGCTACAATGGACAGCTTGATGCAGCTTTACGAAGTCAAAGTCAGATTACCTGAGGGCTTGTGAACGGGAAGCTAATACTGGAATTACATTTATCCTGTTCCCATTTTGGCAAAATATAACATGACTTCTAAGAGCCTGAATCCTCAGCAACTTACGGAGTTCCTTAAACGGGGGAACCTGTCAAAAGACAAATGTAAGATTTCATGTGGTATGCATGATAACGTTAGATATACGTAAATATTATCAGGCAACTAAAATTATCCCTGAAAAAATAGCTTCGTCGAAACACATGTTGCAAGTCAGGAAAAATGAAACAAAGAAAACTCACCAATCCCGGCTTTTTCACTGTGAAAGCATAACAATAGTTGGTTGAAAGTTGCTCAGCTGATATAACAATCTGTTCTGCACTCTCACCCTTTTTGTCAGTAACTGAAGCTGCCCAGCGTACCAAAGTTTTCCTCAACCCTTCTCCACCCCATCGGTACTCAATATGAGAGTGGTAATAGAAGTCGACTACAAAAGGACCACCCTCTGAATTATGATTTGAATAATAAAGTTCACTACCGCTGTTGCATATAAAAGCATCAAAATCACTCGGACTGAAGCCCCCTGAGATAAGAAACGAGTGAATCTCGGATATGGTCAAAGACGTCGACAGGATGAACCCTATTGAACCTTCAGTCCTTTCTCTTTCAACAGCCTCAAATATTTTTTTGGCAGCCTCCAGAAGCAGAGAGATGTTTTCAAAATCCACAGCAATGACAAAGATCTGTTTCCTCCTCCTCAAAGCAGGAAACTTGCCAGAACTACTGCTATGATCTTTTTCTGTGGATGCAGTCTTTTGGGTGCTCTTAGAAACACCCTTTGACCATGCCAAAACAGCATTCTCTATTTTGCTTTTTCGATCAGCAGCATCTCCTTCAGATTCTTGAGAATTAAAATTTCCACTAGCTCCAGTCTTTTCTCCATCCAATGAGAACTTCAAGTTCAAAGAAATATCATGTATGTCTCTCAACGAATCACCCGGGGAATCAGTATCTGAAGTATCCCCTCCATCATTATTTTTTTCCCACTGTGGATACCTCGGTTTGCAACTGGCTATTCGTGATAGGTAACTCTTGCAATGTTCCGGCCATGAGAATAGGTGAATATTCTTCAACCCATTTTGTCGGCATTTTGCCCAAAGCTGTTTGTCAGCAACAAGCTTCAGAAGAGCATCAGCAATAGACTGTTGATCATGAGGATCAACAAGAAGACCATTGTCAAGTACCTGCAAGAATATCTCTGGTCAACAACGGAAGATTTGCACAGATAATTCAAAGCAATATATGTTTGATGAATATAGGCATACCCGGTGTATGTCTACAGGGCCTCCATTTTTTGTTGCAACAATGGGCAAACCATGAGCTGCTGCCTGCTCCAAAGAGTAGCAGTAAATGTTAAGCCAAGTAGATCAAACAGGCTAAGGCAATTTTCATAGCTATCTTGAGTAGGGCCACAGCATATATATTTTGCAAGAATTAAGAGGAATTTAATGGCCTTAAAATGTTGCTTATTTATCAGGCATTTCAACTCCTTGCATTAAAGAAAACAGTGTCGGTGAACTATCACATATACCTCCAGCTAAGGACTTTCTCCAAGCTACTACTAAATGTACTGAAACACTAAGAGGCAAAAAAGAGGGCAAAAGGAAAATTTCATACAGATCGTCTAGAATCTTAGCATGGATAAGAGACATTTGTAATAGAAAAGATGTGCAACAACAATAAAATAAAATCCACAACGTTAATAAAAGCACCTCTATTAAAGTAAGTCCAAAAGGCTCAATGAAAGCTGGATTGATGAAAACACCCTGCATAAATAGGAAACTTGAGTAAGACATACAGCTGTAAAGTTGGGGTAAAGATCATGTGTGCTCCCCAACTTCAAGTGTGTTTCTCATTGCAAATCCAAGGGTTCGGTTTTGTATCACAAGTAACATTAGAGCCACTTTAGCTCAATTTCAAGAAAAACCCTACAAAACATGATTAAAAAATTGTACCATAATGGAAGTTTTGAACTCGTATATATTAAACCTGTGTTCAAGCTAAAGAAGGAGGAGGTGGTTTTTGTCTGACAGGGAAACTACAAGGCATACCTTTGTCTTTGCTGCAAGACGATATATGTCAGGGACATCAGACTGCTTGTGGTGTTTAGGGTATGCAACTTGTCCATACAGATCATATTTGTCAATAAGCTTAAGAACTGAAAGAAGAACAGATGCATTTGTACTTGACATCTCATCAATTCCATCCCGGTTACCCATAATTAGTGTCTACAAAACGAACATCATAGAGAGGAGGAGGAGAAAAAGGAAATGAAAACGATAAGGTAACCTGAACAACAAAGTCAAATTCATCTGAGAATTATTTGAAAGCCTCATTAGGCGACTAAACATACAAGGTTGGCAAGCTCTCTCAGTGGACGGCATTCTCCAAATGCTTTCACCAAAGTTGTGATGTTCTTTTTGGGATCTGGCCTAGCAAGGGCTAGTATCATAGGCTTACGAGGATTTGTGAAGAAGCGCATTATCTGCAGAACAGCATGTACTGAAATGGAATAAACTCAGCAGGACACAAATTTTAGGAACATATTTACTAGAATTAAGCCCAGCACCTAAAGCAATGGATTGCCCCTAAGATACATAACTAAAGGTTGATACAATGCCTATCCACCATAGAAAGGAAAAATAAGAACCTCAGCCCAGATTGGCGGATCAGGAGAAGTAGGGTGGTCCTCATTTCCTTCTGTTTCACCATCCATATCACCTTCTTGTGGAACAATGTGATGAAACTCCATTCCAGGAGGAATTATCTGCACAAGTTACGAATTGTTAACAGAGATTTCACTAAATAGTGACACATCAACCATAGACATGCATAAAAAATAAGCAGAAAACAATGGTAACCAAATTGGACTTCGATGTCTATTAGCATCATATCAACAGGCCAACTATCCCAGATGGACAGAGCAGAAATCATTTCGCATACAAGTTAAAACGTATGCTGATATGACCAGATTTTTTAATAACTACAGCTACAATGCAGGGCAGACTAAGTCAGCCTCTGACGAACTTACTGGTAAAAGTACGTGATTGATTAATAAAAATTCAATAGAAAAGAAAAGGAAAAGAAGCATTAGAGTACTTACAGCCATGCGAGGCATGAACCTTCCATAACAGCTCACATTTCGCTTGATTCTTGCTCGCAGTTTACGTTCCAGTATTGGATCAAAACCATCATACAAACGCCACTGCTCATCAATCTCCTGTCTAGTACTGGTTATAACAATCTCAGAAGAATCAAGGGAAAATTCCTCAGCCTCTATACGACGCATAATTTTATATGTAACATTTATCTCATCCCTTGATAGTCGGCCCTGTTTCAGTAGCTGCTCTAACTTATCACGGCCAAGTGAATGACCAGTGAAAAGCATCGGCACATTTAAAGCACCAGATAAAAGCGCAGCAGAGTCACCTGCATCGGCATAATGTCCATGGATGGCTACAGGCCAGATCGGCTTCCCACCACCAGTTTGCTCCCCAAGAACTTTAGACATCTGAATTATATGGTTAAGCGCACCATCAACAAATTCAGGGATGTGAGGCCACAACAGTTCCTTAGGAACATATTTATTCTTTGGTCCAAAGGGTATACGTATAATATAGGCACCACTACTCTCCCCCATGTCGTCCTCAAAATCATCTGAGCTTCTAAGAGTCAGCATCTCTGTAGGCTCACCATAACTCGAATCTAAATCTGGAGATGACACTTGTCTAGTTAACAAATCAACGCGATAGACTCCAGGCATCGAACCCAGTGCCCTTGCAAGTTCCACAACATACTTAACCTAAAATTGCAAGCACCAAAGATCACTGGCCATCATGTAGAAAGCTCATATGACCCATAAAAATCTTATAAAGCACATTGAAAAGAAGTGAACAAATAATGTTCTATTAACAAATGTTACCTGACCACCTGTATCTGAATCACGTCCAAGCTCCATGTTTTCACCCCGTATTAGACCATGAAGGCTGCACGTGCACTACTAGTTAAAAAATAACAATAAAGATCAATTTGGACGCCTGAAAATTCATAGTTTTCATGCTCACACCATAATCGGGAAATATTTTATATCCTACAGAGTTTCTTGTTAACAGCTACTGATTTGATGTTTAGACAAGGATCAAGAACTTAGTCTCATGTACAAAATGCACTTCTATTAAAATATCCTTCTATCATAAACTGTACTAAGGACGGCAACACCAACAAACATCTTAGCCCTGCGGATGATAACATTCAAACACCAAAGAACTAAGTTCAGTTCATGCCTTATCAGTACAATGTATAACTTTTTGCCCTTCTGCTGGCTAGCCCAGGCCTCCATTGCATCAACGGAATTGATTCTGGGCAGTCTGCTTCTGTGACTATCACCATGAGCTGACATATCACCAACTGTATCTCCCTTTTCTCCCTCTGATAGGTCTTCAGACATATCGGCTGTTGCTTCTCTACGGCCTCTTTCACGTTCAAGACGACGTTTAGCATTTCTCTGGGCAAGCTCCCCCTCAAGCTGCAAAAGAATAATACCAAAGTTAATAGGTAATTGAGCTTTCATAAGTAGCTTCGAATAGAGAATCCACGACCAGAATGATGTCTTCTCCTGGTACAACAAGGTTCAGAGGAACAAATAACGCGGAATGGCATTAAAAAATAAAGATATACACGGATCAGACCCAACTGAAATAAAAACCTGTGATATCAAGTAAATTCAGATTTAAGACATTGTTAATACCTCTACTTGCCCTCTCAAAAGAATCAATCAACAGGTTCAGAATCTTACTTCAAGAAACTAGAGAACACTTTTAACTCCCGATAAATAAAACATGCAATCTAACTTCTGCTTCCAGATTAGCTATGATGAGCTTTACACAGCAAATCACTAGACATCAAACATCTTCAGAATCGGAACAAACATCAAAACCAATACAAATATATAAAGAGATGAAAAAAAAACAATGGAAAACAAACCTGCTTCTTTTGGCGAGCTAAGTTCCAAATCCTCCAACACATATTCTCCAATCTGGTATTCCTCTCCTGAGGACTCCTTGTTGCCTGTGCCTGTAATTCACGTGTACAGAATTATAACCACCCATGAAATACAGTCTTCGTTCAAAAACACGAGAGAACATAAAAACATACTCGAACCCATGAACGATGAAGATCGGTTTCATCAAATCCAGTAATAACTTGCTCAACGAAATAACGAGTCGGGCTAAACCTTCCTCTTTCTCTGAGCAACAAAGATGATTTAGCATCATCTAATCCAGGACCCACATCAAGAATTGCTTCAAGATAGCTGTTTATCCAATCGTTACCTGCCATTTCCACCCGAATTACTCTACTCTCTTACTCTCCCTCGAGAGAGAGAAGGAAAAGAAGAAAAAAAGAAAAAACAAGTGCTATAAGAGTGAAAGAGTGTCTCGGTGTTTGTGCTGATGCATTTTTTTAATTTTATTTTAATAGGAAATCAGAAAAATCGGGACGTTTGGATTTAAAAAGAGAGATGAGGGGCCACAGATGCAGACATTTCTCGGATTATTACAGCAGTTTCTTCCCTTGAATTCCATATTTCCCTTCAAACAATGACATGATAATACTCCTTTCCTTCCTTCCAAATAATAAACTTAATTAATTTTAATATATTTTGTCTATTATATTTCTATTTTAATAATAATTTGAAATAATTAAAAAAAAAGTCTAACATATTCTTAAGTCAGAAAAGATGCTAAATTACTTTGCCTGTTTTTTTCCATCATAAATAATATTTATAATAAATCCATAAATGTAATTACGTTACGTAACATAGGAGAACCAATAACAATCGCAAAAAAGACGTGATAGGAGTAATAATAATTATGATATAAAATAATAAATATAATTAGGAGTAATAAGTAGAAGGAGGAAATTATGATTTTGGTGGGGGAGGAGGACTCGAATTATTCTTCAGGGATATGCTTCTTTGTTTGTATCAATTAAAATTAGGAAGGAAAAAGGCAAATTAAAAATTATTAGAAAATACCCATCATAAAATAACCAATGAGAATATTAAGAGAAAAAGTAGATATTCTTTGCCTTTTCATGCATGATAAAAAGGCATTTATACCCTTATACATAAAAGCTTTTTTTTATTTTTTTTATTTTTATTTTCTAAGATTATAAATTTATAATTAATATGATAAAAGTTATTTAAATTATATAAAAAAATATAAGTTATTATGTTCAATCGACCAACAAAACTATTAATATATTAAAACGGAATAATTATTAGAGTGTTGAGAATGGTGCCAGCTAAGAGCTGGTGCTGTCATTCACTGTATACAACATTAGTTTATTGGGGCTGGAATCATTACAACTTGCCAGGTGGATCAGATTATTACCCCCATTAGTTAGCGATTACTGATAATAAATAATAATATTAATAATAATAATTAATTTCTTGCAATAAATGATAATAAGAAAGTAATTACCCTTCTAAGGTAAATGACAGCCGGTATATATATATATATATATATATTTATTTATGTATTAAAATAGAAAAAATGGAATTCCGATTGGGGCAGCATTAATTGTTGATTAGATATAAAAGTTGAACGCTAATTAATTATAAATTATATGAAAGGATGCATTTTATTGAAGTTTCCCAAAGGATTATGATAGATGGAACTGATTTGCGGCATGGTGGTTAGTGATGGAATCTAGAAAAGGGGGAAAATATCCGGAAGGCTTAGAAGAAGGTCCGTGGGCTTACGCCAGTCGCCTACTAGCGGCTATGGCGGAGCATCGTGGCCCCCACTCAGCCTGCCAAGGTGTCTGTTGTCTCTACTCGAGGAAAAGGAAGGAAATACAAACGACACCAAACTAACACTTCACATGACGTTGAATTGCGGGGGGAAAACAGTGATGATATGCGTACGATCGAGACTAACTTGCCTTTCACTGTCAGCTGCATTTGATACGACAGTCACATGAAGAATGATTAATGCAGATTTCTAGTATAGTTGAAGGGATTCGTGCAAATTATGAACAATGTGCTGGGAGACTTTAATGGTATTTAATAAAATTTAACACCAATTGTGTATGGTAGCGGAAAGCTTGCGGCGAAAATCTGGATCGAGTCATTTTCCGAATCACTCAAACCATGCCAGCCATTCCTTTGATTTTTCTAATTATATCAACCATTATACATATGCATACATTGTATATATATGTATAGAGACTTGTAAATATCTCTTCTTTTTGGTTGAAGTGCAATGATTTCATTTATCATTGTAAAATAATAATAAAATAAATAGCACCGATGCTATATCACGTTTACATGTAACGGCGCCGTTTTCCTTTTTTCTTTCCTTTGCTTTCTTCTCCGAGACCTACTAGTCCCACCAGACAAGCTTTTGCTTCTTTCCATTGATTCTTTTTTATATCGAACAACATAATCCACCGTCCGTAATTTTATTCATTGTTAACTATTTCTATAATTAGCTGCCTCGTCTCTCTTCAGGTTTGCTTCTTTCACTGTATTTCTTCTTTCCTTTTTCCATGTTTCATGTACTTGAAATGAATCGATACAAGCTAAAGAATTTTGTTGTTTTATGTTATTTGCTGATTTTTAAGTACAAGTTTGAAGCTTTGAGTGATTTTATTATCTGGGTCTGATTCTTTTTTCTCTCCTTTCATTTATGACCTGTTTATAGGAAATTTTGGTTCTCTAAGGTTTCAGCACTTCTGATGTTGTAGCAGTGTGTGTTTTTGATCTACTGCTTATGTAGCGATGGGGTTATGAACAATACTGGTCTGGTGAGAAAGGGTATTGAGGGCTTGTTCTGCTATTTGCTGCTTAGCACCAATTCGGAACGGATAATAAAATTCAGTACGCAAGGATTGATCTATTGCCAATGCGGTGAACTATTTTTCTTCAAGACTTGGATTTTGCTGTGGTCCTGAGCTTGATATTTTTTATCAAGGAAGTTTCAATCTTTGAACTCCCAGTATATTCGTGGACTCTTTGACTTTCAACTTCCTTCTTCGCTGGGTTTCTTTTCTGTCAATTTTTTGTACTGGATTTTGAACAATTCACTCGAGTTTAGAGGTGATTATTGAAAAGTAAGCTAGCAGAATTCACCTCCTTGAACCTGTGAACCTAAAGACTGGTAGGTTGAACAGGCTGTGAATCATATTGGCTGCATTTCTAAGGTTTACGGGGGAAGTTCTGTATTCATTTCATATAGTTGCAGCTGGCTGAGTTTATATACATGTTTTAGTTGAGTTCAAATTCTGAAAGTTGGAAATGAAGCAGATTTTCTCATTGGGAATGACTGTTTCTGCATTTACTCTGTTGTTATTGGTGCAATTTCCAAGTATACTTGCCTCTAAGTCTAGCATACATTTGAAGGTTTGTGGAACAGATCTCCTAGCCTATTCAAGTTTTCATGATGATGATGATATGTTTTACATTAATGGTAATAGGGTAGACCAAAATTCATTTTGCAAGGCTCTTCGCTTCCACCATGCAAAAGGTTGCTTCTTTGACAACTATCATGGAGATCGATACTGTGGATTGGACCCATCAGTAGGTGTGTACTATTATAATGGTCTAATTCTGGTTCTCTGTTTTAGGAGATTAGCAGCCCATTGTTCTTAAGCTAAGCTGCTTTATGAAATTAATTAACTCCTACTATATTGGCAGCTGAATTGGCCCTCAAACATGGAAGAAAGCTTTTGCAAAAGGATGTTAGTCAAGTTACTCTACCAAAAGAGAAAAAGAATAATCCCACAAGTTTCCCACCCAGCAAACAAGTTGGTATAGCAGCAACTGGAATTGTTGCTATCAGTTGCCTAATTCTATGTCCCTGTCTTTACAGGAAAAGGAAGGCAACTTCCCACACAGTTCTCGGGAAAGATCCCGTTTCAAGTGAGTCTACAGTTTTTTCATGCACCATCATTTATAACCATAACACCGGGAATGTTTTCTTAATTATGTCTCAGTAATTAAATTCGATACTTTTCTCAATTGCATTGTTGCAGTGGACTCAGCTTCGTCTTTCGATGATAATTCTGATACTGTAAAAGTTCCACCTAGTCCACATCGGGTGCCACCAAGTCCTAAATTTTCAATGTCTCCAAAAGTCAGCGTGGGATCTGTTCATCTCAATTTGAATCAAGTTGCAAAAGCTACACAAAATTTTTCTCGATCACTTCAGATAGGCGAAGGAGGCTTTGGAACTGTGTACAAGGCTCAACTGGAAGATAAGCAAGTAGTTGCCATAAAACGTGCAAAGAAGGTAAGGAATAATTCCCTTCATGACCATCAATAACTTCAAGCTCATCCTGCCATTGTTAGATGGATAGATACCTTCTATTTGATTAGCAGAATTCCCATTTGACTGTAGAGTCGGTGCATGCTCTTCTCTACAGATGAATGAAAAGTGTTTATTCTTGAATGTAAAAGGTGCCGCCAGCCATCTAGAGATGGATGCACCAGACTGTTAGATTGTTATTATTAACTCTGCATTTTCTTACAGGGCTGCTCTGAAGTTTCGTATCAGGTTTATGATATAGGCTATTGTTCAAAAATTACCCATTTTGCTCTTAGCGTGCTTAGCTCAAAATACTTAACGTTATATTTCTAATCACTTGCTCTTCAAGATTAGCCATTTTATTCTCTGTTGGTTGATGGGGAAACATTATTTTAGGAGCAATATGAGAACTTGCGATCTGAATTCAGCAGTGAAGTTGAACTTCTCTCCAAAATAGATCATCGGAATTTGGTAAAGTTAATTGGCTACGTTGATCAAGGAGATGAGCGTCTTATTATTACAGAGTATGTGCCGAACGGTACTGTTAGAGAACATTTAGATGGTAAGCTCATATAACCTGTAAGAGCATTATAATCTCAGTCTTGATAATAAGCTCTATACAATGATTTTGCTTTGATTCCCTGCAGGTCAGCGCGGAAAAATTTTGGACTTCAATCAGAGGCTTGAAATAGTCATTGACATTGCTCATGGACTTACTTATCTCCACACATATGCAGGTCAGGTCATATATGGTATTTGAAACTTTGTTTAGCATCCATGATTGGAACGTGTGTGTCATTTTCTGAATGATTTCGGATGCTTTGTCGTCCATGGATGTATTTTCTCACTATATAGCTCATTGAAGTCCGGGACTTTTTTCTGTTGTTTCTCTGCTCTTCACTTCACAACAGAAAAACAGATAATTCATAGAGATATCAAATCATCCAACATTCTTTTGACGGAGAACATGAGGGCTAAGGTTTCTGATTTCGGATTTGCAAGACTTGGTCCGATGGACTCTGATCAGACTCACATATCAACGAAAGTAAAAGGGACAGTGGGTTACCTTGACCCTGAATACATGAAGACGTATCAACTCACTTCCAAGAGCGATGTATACTCATTTGGGATTCTACTGCTAGAGATTTTGACAGGACGGCGCCCTGTGGATCTGAAGAGACCTGCAGATGAGCGTGTGACACTCAGATGGGTAAGCTTATCCTTTTGAGAACTTTATCGAATACCTAGGCACATTTACAATCCTAAATGCTAATCGCAAATATGTAGAATGACTTGACTATAGCATTTGTACGGATATGTTAGACACATGTTCTCTTTATCCTCAAGCAAATTGTTAGTTTGAGAGCACTGTTCATGAAACCATTCTATCCAACACATTCCAAGCTAGTTAAAAATCTCCCTGAAACCTTCACATCAAGTGATTTTAAATTTGTGCAGGCCTTTAGGATGTATAATGAAGGAAATGTAATGGACGTGATGGATCCATTAATGGAGGAAAGGGTGAATGGGGATGTACTCGAGAAAATGTTTGCTCTGGCATTCCAGTGTGCTGCACCTGTTAGATCTGATCGACCAGACATGAAAACTGTAGGAAAGCAGCTGTGGGCTATACGGGCAGACTACGCAAAGAGTATAACGCGTGAGTAATGACCAAAAAAGACTCGAATGGCTTTTTCGTAATCTGATTTTCTACTCGAGTCTCTGCATAATAGACTCCTGTTCTAATGCAAGTCAAAAAAAGTCAGTTTCATCTTGGCCTAATATTTGATTCAACATTTCATCTTGTTTATGTGTTTCTTCTTTAGAAATTTAAATGTGTAAAAGGTCATTTTCATGTACATTATTGCTGAGGAGATTGCTTTGCCAGTTAACAGGTTTCTTTCGTGTAATATTTAATCTGTTTGATGTAGTCTTTTTCAAAACAAACTGTGACATCACGGATCTCAATCACTTCTTTTGCTAAGACTGATGATGATTTTATGGTTTCGATAAAGGAATTTGTACAAACACAGTTTGGATATTATATGTATTTATAACGTTGGATTATTTAATTTTGTTGCTCCTTTCGTTGGTTTTTAATTGTGCATTTTGATTACTTATTAATATTGAGAATTTCATGAATTTCATAACTTTTTTAAATTTTTTTTATAGAATTCAAGTTAGTTGGATTCATTTAGCAGTGTGATTATGGGAGAGGGACAGGTTGAGCTATTTGCGAGGTAGAATAATATCTGATTATCACAGTGGGTGTTTCAATGGCCTGCCTGTCCACATTGAAGGGTGGATGCGTTGTACAGTGAGGATTCTCCTTTGTCACACGATTCTAATTTAAATCGCATCTTGGAAAAAATATAACATCATTAAATCAGAATCCAATTAAAGAGCAAAAGCAACAAAATATGAACTACTATGAATGATAGCTGAAAATAAATAATCTTACCAGTCCCTGTACTATCCCTTTTTGCCGAGATCTCGAATCAGCCTATGTACACCTCCTCTCATCTTACTTTGGCAGTAAATACAACACAACAAGATTTTAAGTGAATGGGGCAGTCAGATTCCTTTCTATCTGCCCATAATCTTGGAGACTGTTCCACCGTACTCTATAGAAAATTGAGTGATTGTAGCAGCTGAATTCGCAAACTTTTCCACTTGTTCTTGACAAGCGAAGGGTGCAAACCCAGTACATGTTCTTGCATAAAGTCATGTCTTGTTAAGATACCCACAACAGGAGATCTCTGCAACGGGTAAGCATTGATATCAAAAAGACCATCAAAACAGGATGGATCAGTTCCCTTTTTGGATTGCTTCTTTAAGGCTTTAAAATTACTTTCCTAATCATATTCAATGTGGAAGTCGAATAAGTGAGATCCACAAAATGAAATTCTAAAGAGAAATAGATAGGATAGAAGTTCTTACATTGGAGATCTTGGGTACCACCAATAAGTGCCTCAGACCAAGTCGTCGAAATAGTGCACGAGCCTTTGTCAGTGACATCGTCTCCACGACCGTGTAAGGTGAAGCATTCGTGAAAGGATGTAAATCTACGAACATTTCCATTTCTTCGTCAGTAATTTTTATATCTCCTATCTTGCCACCATTGCCAGAGCCTCTCTTTGCAAAGTCAGTCGGCGAGAATTGCTCAAAGGCCATATCGCTTATTGGGACTGGATTGGATGAGAAAGCTTTCTTCTTTAACAACTCAATAAGATGATCACGGAGAATTAGTCCATGAAGAACTGGGGATTCGGAAATTGGAGGCTCATCGACTACAGGAAATCCATTATGCCTTGTTGTTTTGAGAACATGTACAATGTTTCCCACTTTCTCAATGCCATGAAAGAGCTGAAGCGGACCTGTCACTACATCAGTGACTGTCAACTGCTTCATGTAAGGTTCAAAATGATTTTCCAGAAAAGGAAAACCCTTTGCCTTCATGATAAGGTCATAGATATTACCATTAAAAATATCAGCTACTGTTTTGGAAATGAGGAGAACCAGCATTATCAAGGGTAGTAACAACAAGTTATTGGTCAATTCTAGGAGGATAACACATAAAGACACCGTCATCCTCATAGTTCCCCCAAGAAGTGAAGCGGCACCCAACACAGCGTAGAGGCCATGACTAAGGCCGTCTTTCGAGCCAATTAACATTCCAACGAAACGTCCATAAGATGCTCCGATCACGACAACCGGCACGAAAAGACCAGCAGGAGCACAAATCCCATTACTAAAGATACTTAGTAAAAAGCAGGTTATGAAAAATTTGAGAACTGACGAGTATTGAAACTCAGAGTCGGTGTCCCTGCTGAAAAGATTTCGGATTGCATCATCATTTGTGTTAAAAATAAGGCTAGCGAGATCATTGTAGTGACCTGGAGGGCATTGGAATTTCTTATAGTTGCCAGATCGACCGATTGTTGGACAAGCCTCTGAAGCATCAGGTGGACAAGGTTGACAAGACGCCAAAAAAGGTAATCCGAAAAGAATGCAGGATGTGAATATAGAGATTGAACAAGCAAGAAACACTTTGTAAGTAATACCTTTCCTAGAAAAGAAAAACAAGGAAAATGAATTCAGAAACAGTATTAACGCGGATAAAAAACTAAAAACTGAAATGGGAGCCTACCCGTTAATGATGTTGTAGAATCGAAGAACCTGAACTAAAAGAAAATTGTAAAGACTTCCCAAAATTCCGCCTATAACTCCAAGGAGAAGCACAGGAGGAACATCATTTAGATGATACGTAACATTTGCTGAATAAACATCAAACATTATGAGCCCTCCAGTACCAAACAGCCCACATTTTCCCTTCATACACACATCAATCAGAGCCCGAAGCACTACTGCAACTACAGCTGTTGTGAAGAAAGCTCTCCACAGAAGGGCACTTCTCCACCTGCAGAACCGAAGCATTGTTATATCCATCATTACATGTGAAACATTAGCCAACAGTTATTTAGCACAGTGGAACAGGATATATCTAAGAAGTAAGGAATCCAACACCCTCACATGTTTACAGCAAGAATGTTTAGAGGTCATTAAAATTTAGAAGCAAACTCTAAATTATTGACTGCACAAATTTAGATGTGAAGCGAAACTAGGAGAGGAGTTTGCATGATTGGTAGGTCAACTTAAAAGATAATCCAATGTGATCATTGGTGAACTACATCTATGGAGAGAGAAATTTTGCGACTTGAATTAAACGATCACCCAAGGGAAATTATACCGAGTAGAAAAATCAGGCTTCTGCAACTAAAGATCAACAGTTGCAGACATGAGACGATGCATGATATGAACGACCAGTAATTGCAGATGAGGGTCATGGGTTGGAAATCTTAAGACTGTTGCACTTAAAAACAGACAATATAAAGAAGCCTAATGAATACCCAGTTCACTGATTATTCCACAGGTAAGATAGATACCAAGATGACATTTCTTCAAGAGCGAATAGCACACCACCAACTGGAGAACGAAACGCGACAGCAATTCCAGCAGCTGATCCACAAGTAACAAGATCTCGTCGATCTCTGTCATTTTTGAAAAACCGTAGCCATTTCCCTGTTAAATAATATCTCCTAGAACCACCTTGTCCAAGTATTGAAGCAACACATGAACCCGTATGCACCATAGGTCCTGCCTTTCCGATATGAAGAGATGATGATACCGCACTAATGCTTCCAATAATCTACAAAAAAAAGAAAAAGAAAAATATCACGAGACTTTTAAATATGAAGCTTCTTTTAAAATGCAATAACGCAGTCAGGTAAGTTCAACCTCAATCTGCTGCTCAACAACATATTAACATCATTTAAGTGTCATGAAACGCCACCATTCTTAACTAATGAAGATCTCAATTAGAAAACGAACAAACCTTGATAACCAATGTTCGGAAAGAAAAAATTCCTGGAGCGTCCACACCATTCAAATAAGCTTTGACTTCAGGTATACCTGAACCAGCGGCAGCTGGAGCTACAAAAGCCGTGATAACCGTTGCGAATATTGTAAGTACAAAATTAGACACAGAAAACACTAGAAATGCCATCTCATATCTGCACCAACAACAAGATGAAGACTTCCATAAAGAAATTATTCTTTTCTTTTGAAAAAGAAAGTTTAAAAAACCGGAACTCAAGAATACTAAAGGAATGGAATACAAATATATATAAAGCTAGTATGTTAGAATACCTATTAGCAAGCATCATATTGGAGGTGATGACAAACTTGACACCAGCAATATTTTCAACGGCAAGATTATTGAAAAAACCAATAAGACTAACAATTAAACCAATCAAGAAACAAAGCTGCCATTTCATAAACACGTATTGAAATATCTGCAACTTTTCACACGTCCTCCAATCTTGCTTAAAAAACCCATTTTCCGATATCCTGCGAGGCAAGCCAAAGCAAATAATCTCAAAAAAAACAGGGCTCCTATATTATAGTTAATCAAAAGTTAAACGAAGATATGACTTAATGCATTACGTACTCATAGTCGAGAGACTCGATAGCGCAGACATTGGCGCCGACAATAGCGACTTGAGAAGTAGAGTTTGCAGTGGTTCGCTGAGTGAGCAATGGAAGCGTTGCCGATTCATTTTCTTCCGTTTCTGCTGCTCCGTTGATCGAACACGTCGACATATTTCTTTCCTTCTCCAGCAGTTTAGGTTTTTGGAGATGCTGCAATTGTGAGAGAAAGGAAAAATAAAGAAAGAAGCTGTTTGCAGGAAAGTAAGGAAGAAGACGAAGAGGGAGACGGTGATCTTTGGTGTTCTTGTTATAGTTAAGAAGTTTCTTCGGGGTCGTTCGTTACGCTAAAGCGTCAGCTGCAGGGTTTTATTACGCTACGCCGCGTTTATATAGATTCCGGGTGGACCTTCTTTTAGAAATAAATGATACGTATCGTAGCAATCATGATGCGAAAGATTTATTAACGGACATAATAAATATTACTTTTATGGACAATTTCATGACATAAATTGAATTTATGATATATAATAATATATTTATCAATAATATTATACTATACATTAAATTTAACTAAATATTATATATATATAATTAACAATAATCATATGCTAATTAATGTATTTATAATATTTAATAAAAATATTATAATAGATGATAAATTGAATACGTAAACATGGAAATGTAAGGAAGGGCTTCAACTACCCTTAATACAGATGATAGTGACCGAGGAAAGGACCGAGTTAACAAGAACTTAAACTTGGAAATTTCATTCGCAGGTAGTTAGCGGGGATGCCAAAGAGATACATGTAGATTGATTGCGTAATCATTATACGGAAATGCATAAAA
This sequence comes from Dalechampia spathulata, assembly GCA_948192965.1. Classification (NCBI taxonomy): domain Eukaryota; kingdom Viridiplantae; phylum Streptophyta; class Magnoliopsida; order Malpighiales; family Euphorbiaceae; genus Dalechampia; species Dalechampia spathulata. The sequence goes on from CANYBF010176524.1 coordinate 30,386, forward strand.
TCGAGTTTTATTCCAAGTAAAAATTGTATTCAATTGGGATTAATTTAACCGTCTTTTACGTAAAATGCGTATATCTCTCTTCCTCTCAGTACCTTTCTCTTTGAGCTCTTTTCCACTTTTGCGAGATTGCGAAATTTCCCTTCATTTAGACGTTTTCACGTCTCTGCCTCTAATTTTTGCTTCATTTGGCTGAAATCAGCCTCGACTTCGTTTCCACATCGGCTGTCTGCCGTTTTTCTCTCCTTGTAATGTTATTAAATGCAGCATCGGAAAAGGTCTTCGAGGACCTAAATTAACAATCACTCGGAAATTTTGTTATTCCTTGTGATTTCCCCCATTTTCTTTCAACGGTTTTTCCATTTCACTCTACGTCTGCGCCTGGAGACCGCATTCTGGGTTTTCACCATGCCCGGCTGTATTAGTCACCAGTAATATGGCTGTGTTTGATAATAATTTTTTTTTATTAATTTATATGGAAAGTTATTTATATATAATATGTTGATCTAACATTTTTACTTCACAATTTTATTAATTTATTGTGATGTATTATTTTAATTGATTTTAATAAGTTTTATTTTTTTTAATTTGTTTGTATTTTTTATATAAATTAACTTTAAAATTTGAATTTTTTAGAAATAAATTTAAGATTGTAAATAGTAAAGTTTGATAGCTAAATTAATAGCATACGGTAACAATATAGTGAGTTTATAGCCTTCTCTCATTTTATCTAAATCATTATTTCAGTAGTATCAAATAAAAAATAAATAAATAATTTCAAAATATTTTAAAAATAAATTAATAAATGGTCAAATAAAATGTTGCAAAACTACCAATTAAAATCTGAAAATTAAGAAAAATATTAATTTTTAAATATTAATGTGAATGCATTGGATATTGTTATTTAAATTTAAAAATATATATATTATTGAAAAATAATGTATTCAACAGCTTTTCTGGTAATTTTTTAAAACATTAATTTCATTAGAAAAATAGCAAAAAATATTAAATGGAATTGTAATTTTTTTTTAAAAAAAACATATAATGATAAGATTTTAAATTTTTATCATAATTTTTAATTCTAAAAAAATAAAATTATATTTGAAATCAATTTTCTTAATTTTTATTAATTCGAGGCTATTGATTGATTTATTTTATAAATGACATCCATGCTTCAATCCTATCCACTTACTAAAACATACCTTGGTGCATTAATATTTTAATTATTCTGTTTCTGATTTATTTTTCAATTTTATTTTTATTAATTTTTGATTGGATAATAAGGTCAAACAAAAAATCAAGTGGGTGGCCTGGATGTGAATTTTGCTGCAATTAATAAATATAGATAATGTTAACAATAAACACATATTCATTAATTTCCTTTTGAAAAAAATAAGGCTTTCATCTGTAATATTGATATTTATTATATTTTCTTTTTTATTTAAATACCGGTGTGATATTATTATTAACTTAAATATTAATATGATTATAAGCATCCATTATTAAATTATAATATTTATTTTAATATATTTTTTGTATTTAGTTATCAATCCATCAATTTAAAAAAAATTAACAAAAAGTCAATATTATTGTTGAACAAAAAAAAAATCATTTGCAAAGAGCCATTAATTAAGATTAAGATCGTTAATGACGGTGAGGTGTCCGAAACTCGCCATTTGGCATCTTATAAGTGGAAATTAGAAGATACTAATACTAAATAAAAAGATTGAGCCCGAAAGACGCCAAAAAGGAAGGAACATTCATCGTTCAATATGTCGGCAAACCGACCTTTTCACTCAATTTCTTGCATTGCCCAGAAACCCCTTTTTGCCTGATTTATCTGCCAGTATCTTTGATCTTAACGACAGCTCCCTGTTTCATTACACCCCACTTTACTATCACCAAGCAAAGCTCTCTTCTTTTTCTTTTCTGTACTTCATCTTTTTTGCTACTTCTAATCGTCTTTTAGCCTGAAACAATTAATTCAGAAATTACTCATCGTTCGGTGTTATTTGAATTCCAAATCTTACTGCGAAGAGTACCTGGTAGATGAAATGTCGTTTTTCTTTGGGTTAGTTGTTGGTCTTGTTGTTGGACTCGCAATTATTGTTGGTTTTGTGAAGTCAGAAAATGCAAGATCCAAGCTTCGTTCTGACCTTGTTAGTAATGTTAATTTCTATATTTCTAGCTGTTATTCTTTTTTCTTTTTGGTGTTTTTGATTCCCATTTTGTTGAATTTTTGATGCCTTTTCTTGGTTGTTTGGTGATTTAAGGCAACAACTATAGCTGCTTTTGCAAGAATGACTGTGGAGGATTCAAGAAAGCTCCTGCCTTCTGAGTTTTATCCGTCCTGGGTTGTTTTCTCTCAGCGCCAGAAGTTAAGTTCGCAGTTACCTACTTGCTCATTGTCTCGTTCTGTATGTGTTAAATTTACTGATTTGATTATGTGATTGTGTTTCTTCAGTTAACTTGGCTTAATCTTCACCTCGCAAAGATATGGCCTTATGTTAACGAGGTACTGATATCGATCTCATGTTTAACTTAGTGGGTTTTAGCAGTTAACGTGAAATATAGGGATTTAAAGGGTTTAGCTGGTAAACTGGTTGCTTGAAAGGAAATGTGAAGTTGCTCGTTGTATCATATGATAGGGTTTAGTGGTGATATATGTGTTGAAATGTTTTGAGTGTTGTAGGCCGCATCTGAGTTGATAAAGGCATCAGTGGAACCTGTTCTAGAGCAATACAGACCAATTATATTGTCATCTCTTAAGTTTTCCAGGTTCACTCTAGGAACAGTTGCACCACAATTCACAGGTTAGTTTTACTTCTTTACGTCGATTATAAAATGGTATTTGATTTAAAATTTGATTTATGGGGCCAATCACTTTTAAAGTGTTGAAGTTGATTGAAAAAATGATCTTTTACATTCTTTTGCTATTAGAAATGCACACGGAGAACTGTAAATACTTATGCTATGAAAAAGGGTTGTGATGAGAAACATTTAATTTTTTGTGCTCTTGCTACACTTAAGTGATCCTCTTTTAATAATTCGTCCAACCCAAGAATAGCTATAATGTCTTCAAGTTCTTTGTAAAGTTTGCTTAACTTTTTGCATAGTTTCATGATGTTCATACATTTAGTAATTTTAGTTGCTTTGTTCTTGTAGTCAAATGGCATCAATTGTCCGTATGAGCTTGTTAATCTCGTTTATCAACATCATATTTTGCCTTTGGCTTCTTTTGTTACTGTACTGTGTGTAATCATGATTATATTTGGCTGTATTATGTCAAATGAATGGATAAATAATTTCTGAAATGAGAACCATTAGAACTGGATGTCTCATCATCTTTGGTTTTTACAAATCAATGTTATTGTTCAGGCGTTTCTATTATTGAAAATGGAGAGAGCAATGGCATAACTATGGAGTTGGAAATGAATTGGGATGGGAATCCAAGTATAGTTCTTGATATTAAGACTAGAGTTGGTGTTTCCATGCCTGTGCAGGTAATTTTTTTTTTGGCATTTTCTGCTTTTCTAGAAAATCAATGACGTGAAATATCAACTGTTTTTCAGGGAAACCACAACGTGTCAGAGATTCTTCATTCTTACTCTTGATAATTGATCTTCATGTTAATGATGTTGTTACTCTGCTTCTCCTGCTCTATTTAGGAAACAACTTTTAGCATTTGGTATGAGAAGTTTGCAACCTTATTTGGCACTACTTTGAATTGTAATTCTTCTGAAGGGATAACTTCTGACTAGATAGATGTTCTGGAATATTTTCATTAAGTAAAAGTAATAAGCCATATTTTGTTTCTGCTGCTTTTATGTTGTTTCCTCTGTTTTTCTGTCATAAAAAGCTAGAAAGCTAGTGTTAAAAGCAGACAAGTAGTAGTTGCAATTGGAATTATATCACTTCTCACAAAAATACAGTTTTTAGATCTTACTATGATAATGATTTTTGCGGACTGCCCTAGAAAGTGAAAAAGGAATGTGTCAATACCTCCAATACTTTTCCTTGGCAAGACAGTCATATGATTTAGCTTTCTCGGTCATGGAAATCAGGTTGCTGTAGTTCTTCAATGAGGATTAGTTAGCTTGAAGAGACTTAAAGACACTTTATGGGTCTCTCTCATCTATTTCATGTAGTTTGGAGGAAAGGAAACTTTACCATATGAAATGGAGTTATTTCTCTCAAGCAAAATGATATGGCTTCGCATTTTGAATTTTGGTTCAGAAGGCAACACTTTGTGGATATATAGATCTTCTTAGACCTTATGGTTCTGTTTTGTAATTGAAAATTTCTTTTTATTTTTAGTTACTGCCCACTTTCCTTTATTAGGGCTTATAGTCTCTTTATTATTATATGATGCCATTTTTTTTTTCTTCTCTTTTCTTAGGTGAAAGATATTGGATTTACTGGGGTGTTCAGGTTGATCTTTAAGCCGCTAGTTAATGAGTTCCCTTGCTTTGGAGCTGTTTGTTTTTCTCTGCGACAAAAGGTTAGTATCAGCTTATGAATTATAATAAGCTTCTGATCTATGCTTCGGAGAAGATTTCTTGATGCATGGAAAGATACAGAAGGGCACATAGTGCAGATCTTGAGAGCAGGAGGGGAGAGAGAGAGAGAGAGAGGATGAGTTGTCTGAAACATAAAGAAGAGGATTTTGATCTAGTAAATATAGTTTATCGGTATAAAGAAGATTTTGAAGTAGTAAATATGGGTTACCAGTCAGTCTCTATCTTTCATTCTCTCTTAAATACACCTAATGCGTGAAATTGACACCTGCCTTGGAGATATATGCATAAAACGTCTCAGATATGTTTAACGACTTCAGTTTTATGACTTGCAGAAAAAGATGGATTTTACACTTAAAGTTATTGGTGGTGACATATCAACAATTCCTGGACTTTATGATGCTATCGAGGTTTGTGAAACTTATTGCTATTTATGAGAAATTGTATTATAATGGATTATTATTTTACTATATTTACAAAATGACTTCTTTTTATGAGCATTTTGTCATGGTAAGCACATTGAATGTTTTCCCGCCCATACAAAATTTGATTTCCAGTTTCACAGCCTCCCTCTTAAATCGTAGGTAAACTTTGCAACAAACCTAGATTAATAAAGTTCGATGGTGGAGGGAAGTGGTCTGGTAGCAGTTGCTTTCTTTCGTTCCTTTTGTTTTCCTAGGTTTGAATTGCTATATTGTTTCCGCTTCAGTTGACATTATTTATGATGCTAAATTTCTTCTCAAGAAAAGAAAGTTATGGTTTATTCACTTTATTACCTGTGGATGAATCACTTAAATAGCTGAGCAAATTTAGATTGCTTCGCTGCACGGTATTTATTTCTGTGACATTTATGTCATGTTAAGTTTTGTGGACAAATTGGATTCTTCTGTTTTTGTTTTAAAGAGATAGAATCCTTTTGGCGTCACTGGATCTTGAAGGTAAAAGTTTTTCACATAAAAAATCTGCTTGTGAATAGGTGGTTAGTGTTGTATGTTACATGGCAGCTTAAGTTTCTATGTTATCATTCTTCACTAAAGATTATTCAGGCACAGGAACATGATCAAAAGTTGCATCAATTTCGTTGTTAGTAAATTGATTTTTGTAGATTATATGATAATTTTGGATAAACTGCTTATGAATTTGATAGCTCAAATTCTATCTGATGTGAAAAGTTTGTTGAATATGTGTAATTTTGTATGTGCAATGATTGGGTGCTGGTTAGCATTTGCTTGTCTATTATGGTGGTGGTGATCATCAGTACATTTTCTTAAAATATGACGAAGGACTAATTCCAGTTTCCCGATTTCTTTGATGACATGTTTACCTATGCAGGGGACAATAAGAGATGCTATTGAAGATTCCATCACCTGGCCTGTTCGTAAAGTTATTCCAATTTTGCCTGGGGATTACAGGTATTTCATTATTATATATATAAAAGAACTTATTAAGAAGGGTTCTCTAGTCATGCCATTCTGAATAAGTATGAATGGATGTATTTTCCTGTTGAGAGATTTAGTATTCAGACCACAAATCTCTCTTTGATTGTTCAACTGAACAGTTCTGATGATTGTTAGAGTTTGTTCTTCCTTATATCAGTTTAGGAAAGTGAGGTCAGGTGTTGTGTTGGTGGGTTGCTTATTGGCTCTTGCAATCTCTGTTTTCACCATTCATGGACGTTCGACAAAAACATTGCCTTTTCAGTGATCTGGAATTGAAACCTGTTGGGATACTGGAAGTGAAGCTTGTGCAAGCAAAGGAGTTAACAAACAAAGACCTCATTGGAAAATCGGATCCCTATGCTGAGTTGTACATACGTCCTATACGTGACAGAATAAAAACCAGTAAAACAATTGTAGGATATCTAGATACGCTATTTATCTCAAATTTTTCTTTATTCAAAGTAATATATTGTTCTTTACCTTGCAGAACAATGATCTTAATCCAATCTGGAATGAACACTTTGAATTTGTTGTTGAAGATGCGTCCACCCAACACTTGGTGGTAAAGATCTTTGATGATGAAGGGCTGCAGGCATCTGAGCTGATCGGTTGTGCTCAAGTGCAGCTAAGTGAACTTCAGCCTGGGAAAGTGAAGGATGTTTGGTTGAAGCTGGTCAAAGATTTGGAGGTCCAAAGGGATAACAAAAACCGTGGGCAGGTGAGAATGTTGACTGCTCTGCGTCATGAACAGTTATGCTGGAGTTGTCTTTGATAACCAGCAAATTTTTTTTAGTTGGTTCACCAAGATGCTAGTTGTAGGTTCACTAACTAATGTGTCGAAAAATTGATTCTATAGTTGACTCGGGGAAATTTTAGTCGATTTTACTCGTGAATTTTATCATCAGAGATGCTAATACTGAGCTCATGATTAACCTTTTGGTGGCCAATATCAAACTGAAATCATTTATCTGCAAGTCACAGCGGGAAATGGTTTTCTTTCGTCATATGCTGAAAATTGCGACCATCTTAACATGATCTCAGGTCCACCTGGAGCTTTTGTACTGTCCCTATGGTATGGAGAGCACCATTAAGAATCCGTTTGTTCCCAGCTTTTCAATGACTTCATTGGAGAAGGTTCTAAAAAGTGGGTTTGAAGGAACGGAAACTACTGAAAATGGACAAGCAGGCACCCAAAGGAGAAGGGACGTTATTGTTAGAGGGGTTCTTTCGGTTACTGTGATATCTGCTGAAGATTTACCTGTTGTAGATTTGATGGGCAAGGCTGATCCCTTTGTTGTTCTAACAATGAAGAAATCAGAAACAAGAAACAAAACCAGGGTGAGTGATGCAGCTAAGGAAATTGCAACTTGGAGTTCTACTGATGGAATCTTGAGTTCAATGCATCAGTATTTCTCTGAATTTCGTTTTCTTTTGGTTACTCAATTCGGATTCTTCTTGTACTCATTAGTGCGCCATTCTAATTCAAGATGGTTCATTTCACTTGCAAATTTTCTTCACGCAGGTTGTGAATGACAGCTTAAACCCTGTTTGGAATCAAACGTTTGACATAGTTGTGGAGGATGGATTGCATGATATGCTAATTCTTGAAGTTTGGGATCATGATACGTTTGGGAAGGTATATTTTATTTCCTCTCTATTTAGTTTTTCGTCATTCGGTGGTATGCATATCATATAGCGGTGAACTATATCGGAAGTTTGATACTTTACCTGGATTTCTGATTGCAACTTTGAGATGAGATGCTGTAAATCAGCGTATATGTATCAGATCGGGCATGTGGTACTCATGTTTGGATATCCTGAATCTAAGCTTAAATTCCTGCAGGACTATATGGGAAGGTGCATCATGACATTGACAAGGGTCATCTTGGAAGGAGAGTACAAAGACAAGTTTCCGATAGATGGCGCTAAATCGGGGATGTTGTATTTAAATCTCAAGTGGACGCCTCAACCTATTTATCGCGATTCCTAGCCCTACCAGCAGCAGGGAAAAATTGGTGGAGCTTAAGCCTGGACGCAGTGTGTTAAATACTTTACACCCATGCAACAGATGGATAGAGAAAACATTGCTGACATTATCTTGAATATGTAGCTTTTGATTGTACGAGAGAGCAGGCTCTTAGATTAATGTACATAGGGATCTTGACAATATCAGGCAAATATTCAGCATCAAGTATACCGAGAACTGATCAGGCCGGTACATGGGTACTTGAAGGCCATTATACAGTTGCCGAGGTACCCAGAGGCTCCTTTGTTTCGTAAAGAACAAGTGCAGGAATGGGAATGAGAAGCGTCCACCTGCGTCCTTGATTATTGTTTGGATTAAAAGGGTCAAGACTGCAAAGATAATCTCATTGCATGTCGATGAGAATGAAGATCAGATTTATTTTAAAATGGAATCAAAATAATGAAAGATTGCATTCTCTTGGTTAATGGAATCAGCAGCTTATATATTTGTTTAATTATGTGTTTAAAATAATTGACAATAATGAAACATAAATTATTTAAAATTTTTAATCTTATTTAAATTGACATATTTTAGACCATTAAAAATACAGCAGATCCATATTTTATTTATTTTCTAGTGACAAGCAGCTAGAATTTCGAAGCAGAGTCGATCGTGGCTTTGCAGTAAAATCAGCGAAGGCCGAGTTTCAGCCGGAATCTGCCAATGCAAGGATCTCGCGTTGTTGTGATCAAGTGGCGATCCACCCAACAACACTCCTGAGATGATGATGCTTCTTCAATTTTCTCCTTCTTAGGTTGCTTCCCCTGCAAATTTCTATTGTAAGACTGACGCCAAAATAGTACCTATTAATTTCTATCATTACCAGACAAACATAACAAAATCCTACATTTTACATTTTCAGAATTTTCTCCCCCAGTATACGGGCCTGTAATTTCGGATTCTTCTGATTCTTTCAAGCCATCTTCCATAAAATGGCATTTATAGCATGAAAACACTTCTTTTTTTTTTTTGGCTTTTGAAAAAATCAGAAAAGGGTGTACCCTTTCGGCTAACATTGTTGACAGATGGTCCGAATAGGCAAGCACCTTACCAGTACTGATTGTGCAAAACAAATGCATCAGTTGCCACTTTTTTCCCGTCATCGTTACGGTTCCAGTTGTAGATTGCATGAGTTCTATTCTTTATCTCCAACGTCGAATGCCCATAACTGGCTTCTCTGAATGCCGAGTAATCTGGTTGTGGATCTCTAAACCTACCATTTGTTCACAACTAATGTTCATAAGTGCTTCTATAAACTTCATTCTTTGCATATCCATCATCAAGTGATCCATTGTCATAATTATGCTTTCCCCTTCTACTTACCTTGAAGCAAGACCTTCTTGATTTCCTCCATCTCCAACTGTTATGTAAACAGGGGCAGATTTGTCAGCTATGGGGTACCGTTCACCGCTTGATACATTGTACCGAACATTCGAGATTCGATACTGCAATTCAACAATCAAGGAGAAAAAAGAGACTTAGCATACTTGAAAAGAATAGGAAGCTGTTTCTCCATTGAATTGTACAACTTCATCACATGAAAAATATGCCAGTACATCAAAATAGCCAGGTAAATGAAAGTAGAGCAGCAGGGAATCATGGGTTGAAGTAAAAGGAGAAATGTTGAAAGAAATCATTTCATCATTACACTTGTTGCTTTCACCATCAGATGGCGGTAAACAATTATTAGGATGACGAGCCATACCGATCTTTCATAAGCATGAACATGGCCAGCAAAGATTACATCAACTTTGTAACGGATGAACCACTTCTCAAATACTGCTCGCATGCTTTCACCCTCCATGAAGTGTGCTTCGTTACTGTTGTAGAGTGGTACATGCATCAGAACAATGAGCCACGGTGTCTGCTCTCTGTTAACGTTTTTGAGTTCTTGTCGGAGCCACTCCCATTGGGGTGTGTATTTAACTGCTCAAAAGTTAAGTCAATGTCAGAAGTAAGTCACCGATCTGTGCTTATTGATCTACCAGAAATTATTTGGAAATTACTGCTGATGACGAAACAACAAAAGGGATAACATGTGCAAGGAAAACTTTTATAAGTCCCCATCAGGCATGGAGCCAGATAAAGCGAATTGCTTGATCTACTTGAGTGTCTAAATCATGAAATGCAAAACATAACAAAGGAAAGAAAAATTGTACGAGAATTAGGGGAATGAATTGAAAAAGGTTGAAGGAAAAGTTACCAAAAGGAGAATAACTGGACAGCACAATTATGTGAGCAGATGCACGTCGGATGGCATACCATAGAGGACTGCTGCTTTTGGAGGCCAAATAAGGAGTCGGATAACGATGAAGATAAGATTTGAAAGGAGTGACTTCTCCCTGTATGTATTTAATAACATTAATAGTCATACATAAGAATAATAACTGAATGAGAAGCTGTAAATATCAAAGCAGTATAGCATTGGCAAAGTTATCGAATGCTGTTACACTTCAGGCAATGCCAAATAATATAAAGACCATCAAAAAACAAGGAAAGAACTTCATTCAGATGACCAATGTAAAGACAGGGAAATGATGCCACTCTGGATTTTTATCATGTCAAAGGGATAAATGTAAGAAAAAATCGAAGTACCTGTGTGTAACTAATAGAAATCAGTAACAGAAATGTACATATAATTGTTTGACAGTGAGAAAACCTAATACGTTACCATGTAAGGCAAGTATTCTATCTCGTGATTTCCAGCAGACCAAGTCCATGGTGTATATGCTGTACTTTTCTCAACGAAACGACCCCATGAATCCCACCTTATACCAACATCATTATACTGATATCTATCAGCATAAGAAAGATCTCCAACGAATAAGACAGCCTGGGCTTTACTCTGTATGAAATGCTCAAGTGTAGACAGGGAATTATAGGTCTGCCCCAAATCACCTACCACGTGCAAAGATACCCTCTTTAGTTCAAGTAAAATCAGTTAGATAAAACCATATTATGTTTAAAAGTAAAGTAAAATCAGCTTTTTGCAGAAGGGAAAACAACTCACCAATTATTCCAAATTTATAAGGGGTATCTGGACTGATCATTGGAGGTGTTTGAAACCAAAATTCTCTAGAAGACTCACCATCCCCTACTTTGTAGTAGTATTTGGTGTCATACTGGAAAGAAGAATCAACTTAACCAATTGATTCAAGCAAATATTTTAAAACCAGAAAATTTTTACGGTAACATCTTGCAATAGCACATTACCTTAAGATCATGGAGAAGACATTGATGAATGTAGCCAGATTTGTATCGGTAAAAGGTATAGTTCGACAGAGTGCCCTCGGCAATGAAATCATAATTATTCTCTGATAGATCATATCGCACTTTGCTGGATCCTGGTGAGTCCGGAGTCACCCATGTGACCATTACAGCTTTTCCATCGTAGTCTCCTTGTGTTATATGCACCTGCAGCATAAGTAAACCAGATAAATGAACGCGAGAGGATACACAAATAACAACATTAGCGAATTCATAGCAAACAAAATCATAATCTGTTTAATTGAATTTACTAATCTTGAAAGGATGCACAAATTTGGTATGGAAAAACTGGATGCACGTCAGGCGGAACTTAGAGAGTTCGATCCATGACAACCGAAACAATGAATCAAACCATGTCAAATCTTTACCTGCTGCGGTGCATTTTGACCACTAGGAGAAGCAAATACTTCATTATCAAGAGGGATATCGACGGATGGCCACTCGGACCTAATAAAAGAACTTGTAGTCCCAGCATCTGCATTCTTCGCACAACCCAGTATGACAAACAACGCCAAAATCAATGTGGGCTTCATCATTATAGTTACCACTGGCATGATTCTTCGTCAAAAGAAATCAGCCAGTAGAAGAACACGATGTAACCTGCATCACACATACATAAATAAACATCATAGTAACAAAAAAAAAAAAAAAGAAAACTCAAATCTTCGTTAGCTAAATCCTTAGATCTTTTATACCCCATTTCAAAAATCAACCAGAAATTCTAGAAACAAAGATAAACAGAATCAAGAAAAAGAAACACACACAGAAGAACAAAGATTAGATTTTAACAAATGGAAGTTCAAAGATAAGACATTTACGACTAACAAGTATATAGAAAGTAAAAGAGACAGGGATCTCTTAAAAGGGTACCTCAAAAGATAAGCAAGGAGATAAGAAATATTCTAAAAAGGCATCGGAATACGGAAAGAAATGGATTAAAGTCTTAAATAAATAGAGGGCGTAGATTAGCAGTTACAACCGACAAAGGAATGGCGGGATAGGTGGCGTGGGGTAGGATAGAGACAATCATTATTCGTAGAGCAGTTGGATGAGGCTAAATAATGATTTTTGTATCTGGAAGGAAGTGAATTATTTGATGTGACAGGTTTTTGGTAGTATCAAATGTCAGGATGCGATAACATCATCTCCTCTCTCCTCTCTCTTTATATTTAAAAATCAACAAATCTAAAAATCTGACCTTTTTTAAATAAAATTTAAAAATTACATGATATAATTAAATTTATCTGTTTTTATGTTCATTTTTCTTTCTTTTTGCAGCATCGGTTGATTTTGTGGGTGGTAGTAGCAAAGAAGATGCCAATATACAGCTTCAATCCCTTCTGTTTCAAAGAAAAACTGCGACTTGGAGTCGCTGCACTGCATTCGCTATTTTATTACTTGCAAGCTTTTCTTTACGAGGTTAGAGATGCTCTAGCCGAGGGACTCCTGGCCACCGTATGTGGCGCCGCGCCGCCACGTTTGGCTTACATTAACCAACCTCTCGATAGTAGGTTTCTCTGGAAATCATTCAAGACAAAAGAATCGTGCTCGGCACGTAGCTTGCAGCATGGATAAGATAACGAAAAATTAGCAGGAAGCCAAAATTCCTGCGTATGGAGGTTTATTCTTCAGGGACCATTAAAAAGACTGTTCCTATACAATTATAACAGTGACATGCTTGTTACAGGGCTCTATCAACTCGGGCGTGACATGATCATCAGCTTAAACAGAAAATATATAGTCTCGCTCTATTTTCAACCCCTCCGAGTATGCATGACAAAAATGGATTCATATTATCATCAACTGGCCTCTTATTTAAAGTTTTGAGAAAACTGGCAAAGTAGAGAACGAGTTGAACCACCTTCTGGAAAAAAAAAATATTCCAGCACTTTGTTTGTTCCCTGAAATCTTTCCTCATTGTAGTTACTGCATACAAGTGCTTCCTGACAATAGTTTATTCTCCAAAGCAATAAGAACACCAACCAGAGCAAGACAAATTCATCACGTCTGCAAGGCTTCCTTTTTAGCAGCCTCCTTTCGTAAAAGGGCCCTGAAAATTGAGAATATAGCTATTAGAGCAATTTCAGCGTGTTCAGAGCTGGTCATCTTTATTGAAACTTGCCCCATTTTCTTGCTGTTTAAGTTGGCATTAACTGCCATTGTCATGCCCCGTGCTGGCCGAAACTCGGACTGAAACCCTCCACCCAACACCATCTCCTTCTTAAAGGACAGAGCTGTCATAGACAGACCGATACTATCGTTCCTCACAGGGTAATCTCGCCCTCTGAATGTTGCTTCAAAAGTTCCACCATATGCTGCTTGTCCAGGTCCCCTTATTTGGCCAGCATTCATTACAAACTTTAATCTCTTTCCAATCAAAACGGTATCTTCAAGCTTGGCACCGACATAATACTTCTTCCCAAAGGAAGTCAATGAAACAGCACAGTCGGTAAAGTTGTGCTTCATAATCCTCAGTTTTGCATCGCTGTGAATTGTGTAGATATGGTCTTTACCGGAAGATTGAACATCAAATCCCACAGAATATGTAGGCCCTCCAGGATCTTTGTAAGATGCTGCGCATTCAGACTGAATGCTAAAATTCTGTTTGTCCTTGCTCATCTGTCCTGTAACGGAGGCATGGATATTCCTTTCTATTTCTATAGCTGTCTCCAAGTTCACACCATCAAAGCCCACATCATGATCCCATCCTTGAGGATCAAGAACGGGTCTCACAAGCCATTGATCACTTGTAGCAAGGCAGCGATATCTATATACAGGGCAATCTGAGTCAAAAGTTGGAGGAATTGTCATATCTGGTAAAAGGACAGCCTCTGGAGATGCCGGCTTGTCATCATAAGTATCTTCTCCAAAATTTTCTGCTTCAGAAAGCTTCTTACCACTACGCCTGAGCGCCTCCTCTTTTAATTGTTTTTTCAGATAAAGGGTCTCACGATAATCAAGCTCATCAAGGTAGTCTCTTTTCTGCAGTTTTGTCAACCTCTCAAATTGAGATTTTGTCAGGATTCTTATTGGAGGCAATTGATCATAATCATCTTCTTCTTCTGCATCAGAAAGTAAAATTCCATCAAAATCATGGTCTGCCTCATTTGAGTTTGAAACAGAGCGATGCCGTAGAAGAGACGAGAGGAGATGTGGAAGTGAAGGCATCCGAAGGCTATTGGATGGCCCCAATTCAATGCTGTCCTTGAATTTTAAGAGAGTATTGGCATCACCAAGGACCTTGTTACATACACATAACAGTAAGAAATGAGATTTCCAAGCTTGTCCATTCGGAAGTACACATTCCCCCATGAAATTCTTTTTACACTGAGGATGATTCTCCACTAGAAGTACTGGATTTTCTAGTTTAGAGTCAGATACTGCCTGGTGTATATGGTTTTGCAAGATAGCTGTGCATCTTGTAACGTATGACTCATAGTTGACTGGATATCCGTTTGGGCCTTCAGGAAGGGACGATGAAGCATGAGTCATGACAAGGATGGTGTTAAACCAGATTGCACTACCAAAGACTTCAGTCATAAGCTTCAGAAGAGGGAAATCGGTATAACTATTGTTGAAGAGGTCAAGCCGCTCCAAAAACAAAACAATGTCAGGTGGGGACTTTCTGATAAATTTCTTCACAGAGAGCATAATCTTCCTATTTCTTCTCACATTAGTCATAGTTGAAGGTAAAAACCCAGGGGTGTCAATAAAGGTTACTTTGACTCCTTTGATATTCCCTACAATCTCATGGATGCGATTGGTAGCTGGTTCAAATGCATCGGTCATAGTCTTTGTTTGATCAAATATAGAATTTATGGTTGCGCTCTTCCCGACACCTGTTTTCCCAAGGACAAGTATTCTCAAAGAGAAATTTAGCTTGGGCATATCAGTTTTTTCTTGTTCTGCTGCCACTTTTCTGACTCTTTTGGAATCTATTTCCCCTGCTCGTATTGAAGCAGCTAGGTGTAACCTATATAAGACCTTTGCCACCAATAGGTTGTCATGTGAGCATCCCAATCGTTGAAGAGCACGGAAAAACTTAATTTGAAGATCCTCAATGTTTGCTAATGGATCAAATATTTTAAGATCACCATCATGATCAGATCTGCTTGAATCTTCAAAGTCTCGCTGCGTTAATGGATGATGCTCATTCTCCCTTGAATTATTGCAGGACAGTGACGTATTATTATCAGGCGACACTGATGCTGCCTCAGACAGCCTCACATGAGCTGAACATAACATGAAAATAAGCTCTTGTTCCAAAAGAATAAACATAAACTATTTAAAATCAGACAGAAAAACAAACACTTTACCACCTCCTAAAACAAACAGCAGTCTTCACAGTATTATGACAAATAGTAGATTTCCTATGATATGAAAATTGCTCACATAGACATGAGCACAGGTAGAAGTTCAGCCCAGCTTTCTTGAAATAGATATTTACATCATGCATAAGACAGACTTTTCAAATATCCTTCACAGTATACCTTCTGCCGATCGATACAATCCACCAAAATGGTGGTAACTACATACAGTTCCTCGACTAGGAAACAAAGGAACCAAGACAAATACCATATCGCTCTGATATCAGATTAGTAAGGAACATCATATGATTTTGTAAAACATTGTGGTAATCCTCATATCAGGAAGATACCTTCTAACACTTGGTGTTTCAAACAAAGAAAGTGAATATGCACATGGGGATACCTAGTATCCTTGGCAGGTATCATTTTAGAAAACGAATTTGCATCTTTAGGGCCTAAATTGAATTCATTTACTTCCGTAAAGGGAAAAGAAACATTTTTCCACAAGAACTAGTTTTATAACTGATTTCTCGTTAACAGCGTTACCCGTGCATATGCAATCAAAGCATGGTAACAAAAGCCATTTGAAATTGGAATCACAAATGAGTCAGCAGAATCTATCAGCGAGCAGAAAAAACACTTACAAGCAACTCAAAAGCCCAAAATGAGTTGCAGAATGATCCTAGGAGTTGCAATGAATCATTAAGAAGGAAAAACCAATCTAGAGCTGACGCAGAACTCTAAATGCCCAAAACATGGAAAATTCATATCTATTCAAACTCTACAGCATCTGCTACTGTATAAAGTATCCATTTTACCTTGATCATCAGAGTCAGCATTCAAAGGTTCCTGAGAGAAGAAACTGCCACTGCCCGATAACGGTCTCGATGAAGCCAAGGACTTTGATACTAATTGAGTAAAAGCCCAATCTCTAATACTCTTCATCCTGACATACAAAAAAAATGAGCCGAATTGTTTCAAGAGAAACCTGAAAGAAGGAAAATTTCGCTAACCCAGACCTACTGAAAACATAAATTTGATGAAAAATCCAAAAATCAGGGGTAGAAAAAGGAAAACCAGATGGTAATTATTTGAGGAAGAGTATATAGATGATAACCTAAACTAGACACGTCAGCTTGAAATTAGCAGAAGAAGGAACTGCAGAAACCAGCTTCACTGCCTCAGAAAGCTAATTGGAACCCATCTGATACCGATTTCAGATTGAGAAAATAGAAATTACCCAAAAAACGAATTGGTGAGCAGAATGCAAAAAGCTTTGTCAAAATCCAAACGCAATTCGAAAATTTTGTAACTGGTTTTGGGAATTGGGAATTGGGTATCTCGGAGTGGAAACAAGAGATAAAAGAGGCCAAAAAGGGAAAACGAGATTTTCTAGATAAGACAGGGAAAGGAGAAGCACTCATCAATCACAAAATCGGCTCTGAATCGCCCCACGTTTTTTGGATTGTTCTTTCTGAATTTCCAAGAAATCAATAAATTATATATATTTATTTATATCACAATAATGTTAGGGTAAAAATATTATAAGAACGTACGGAATAAAAAATTATTTAATATTATGAATTCAAAATTATTTTGTATTTAAATTATAAATTATAAATTATATATTATTATTATTATTTGATAGAATTGATTGAAATTCATATCATATTATTAATATTTTAAAATCAGACAAGAATTATTAAACACAAAATATTTATCACAACTTGAAATTGAAGGATTAAATATGATTTGTTATGAAATTAAATTTGGCTATTCAAAGATGGTTGTTGGACACGTGTTGGTTGACAAGCCAACAAAGCCTGCTGGATATCAACTCTACTTTTCCAATCCTTTATATTTTTTATAAATTTACCTAAAAAATCTTAAATTTTATAAATTTTTTGGAAAATATTTGTATTATTAGATTATAATATTGATTATTTTTTATAAATATATGTATGAAATTTTTCATCCATAATTATATTCCAAGATCTCTCATTTTTTAAGTAGTTCATTCAAATATCATTTATTTTAATATCAATAATCATTTTTTATTGTCATCAATTCCAATGTCACATGAATCATAATAATTAATCATAAATTTAATTATAAAAAATGATTTTATATTGAGAAAATAAAATTCATTTTATTATTTAGAAGCACTAATTATAAATTAGTATTAAGTTATTTTATTAAATAACAAAAAATAAGAAAAACGAAAAGACTTTAATTGTGAGAAGCATTAATTCCAAAATAACATGGATTTATTATATTTATCAGCAGCAATTAAGTAAGTATATTTCGAATAAACATTAATTTAAAAGTGGTGAAAAGTGAAATAAATAAAATAAAAGAGTAAACATAGAAGCTTAATAATATATGTTAATGGGTGTCATGAAGAGAAGAAAGAGGGCATCAATCTTTGGTTGAAGAAAGTATTGGTAAGTGAAAATCGGTTAACCAAAGAATCAAAGAAAGTATGACTATTTTTCTAATTTACTTAACTATATTAATTAATCTTCCCTTTTTCACTAATCTTTTCTATTTATTTTTACATGTTACCTTCTTTCTCTTTTTTCATCTTGTTCCGATTCATTTTTTAACGGAAAATGAAAAGAGACACCCATGATATAATCAAAAATATACTTATTTAGATATGATTAATATCATCACACATGACCCAAATCAATTAACATCAAAAAATATCAACCAAATATATATATATATTTTTTGATTGATTAGTCTTTGTTGCATTTTGAGAGGAGAGATGTATTGGAGCTATAAGGGAGGTTTGATTCTGATTATTACTGTGGTCATCCTTTGGGTCACCTCTGCAGAGGTCACACAGGTCATTCTCCTCTCTTCTCTAATCTGATATTGCTTGATTTCAGGTATCCACGCTTGGTATTATAGCTTATAACAAAATAAAGAATTGTTGCTTAGCTTTGATTCGATATTTCTATATCCTGGCATTGTTTTCATGTTTGTTGACAGGGAATTTTCGCAGACTATAAGCACCCATTTGTGGTGACATATGTGGGAATCTCGCTTTTAGTTCTATATCTTCCTATTGCTTTCATGAAGGATTTGTTGCTAAAGGTTTTGGAAAAACGTTGGCATCCAAGTGGTAATGACAACCTGGAAATTGCTAACCAACCATGTGCAGGAAATGATATTCCTGTCAAGCTTAATATTACAGATGCTACCAAGGAATGTGCCATTGATTTGTTTCTGAAAGTTGGTGAAAACCCAGTAATTTTGCAATGCAAGACCAATGTAGAAACATCCAAAGTTGACAGAATGCTTACTTCAAAGGGAACTTCTCTCATTGGCTTCAGTATTGCTCCTCTCTGGTTTGCCACTGAGGTGAGACAAAGATGATGGATATGAATTATGATCTTTCTGACGGGAAAAAATTATTGACAAGTTGTTAATGTTGTACGTTGTGGACAGTATCTGACAAATGCTGCACTTGCACAAACAAGTGTTGCCAATACTACACTGTTGTCTTCAACTTCATGCCTTTTCACTCTTCTGATCGGGGCGGTGCTCGGGGAAGAGTCTATAACCTTTGTCAAAGCAATATCTGTTTTTATCAGCATAGCTGGTCTTGCCATGACAATGGCTAGTGGATCACATTCAAGAGCGACTACGTGAGTGTGGTCTCTAATTTGACAGAAAGTAACATGTCATGGCTATAACTTAACTAATCAGAGTGTATAATTTGTTGCACAAACTGTGTTGTGTGTTTCAGAGAAGAGAAGCATTCGCTTTTAGGAGATCTTTATGCCGTTCTATCAGCTTTGACATATGGACTGTTTACAGGTTTTAACATTAGCTTTATAACTAGCCATTGTTTATTCCCGTTTACTATTTCCACCAAGTCTTTGATGATGGGAATTTGTAGTATTACTCAAAAAGTTTGCTGGAAGAGGAGAAAAGTTAGACGTTCAGAAGTTGTTTGGGTATATGGGATTGTTCACTTTTGTCGGACTTTGGTGGCTTGGTAACAATATTAATCTTGCTGCTTTTTATCTTTTAGCAGTTTCTCTTACTGTAATGTTAGTGCATGACATTTTCCTCTGCCTGTTTCGAATACCTTCAATAATGGTTGGTTGGGTTGAATATTTTGACACTTTCATTTTCAGTGTGGCCTCTCACAGCCATGGGAATAGAGCCCAGATTTGCAATTCCAAGTTCAGCTAAAATGGAAGAGATCATCTTTATTAACAGTTTCGTTGGAAATTTTCTCTGTGATTATTTCTGGTATATAGCACAACAAAAACCTTTACGAACTTCATCTCCACTCTCAACTGTAGGTTAAAATAACGAAATAAACTCTAGGTTAAAAGCCAAGAACAAGGCAAACTTGAAGAATAACCAAATTAGACTCATACATTCAAGAAGTTGATCTATTTCTGACAACTCCAAGTTGTGTTTTTCAGGGCATTGGCTGTTGTCTGGACAAGCCCACTGGTGGCTGCACTAGGAGTTTCCCTTACCATACCGCTTGCAATGTTGGGGGACATGGTGATCCATGGTCAACATTATTCACCAATTTACGTTCTCGGTTCAGCTCAGGTATCACTAATCCATAGCATTTATCTTTACCATCTTTTTATTTGATTAAAATAATAACTTTGATGATTTGCGACAGGTATTTGTGGGATTTGTGGTGGCAAACCTGGCAGATTTCCTAACCCGAAAGGCAAGGATGATAGCCCTTCATTTCACCAGGATCTATGAGGGAACTCGGTTCTTTTCTTGAAACACTACTCTTCCCGGAGTAAAGATCCGAAAGATTCAACTTTAAATCTGGTGGCTGTTAGTATAGCATAGGTACAGTCTTGAGCGTACAGTCTGACTTGAAATGATCAATCAGATTCCAATCCACTTTCAGTTGGGATTCTGAGCTAAAGCATTGTGACGTTTTCAAAACAAAATTATGTAGCCTAATGTATCAATACAAATAAGCGCAAATCAACTTACTAAAGTGAGATATTCAAGGAAAAAGAAGCTGAAAACGTAACAAATAAGCTTATAATTATTTTCGGAAAAAAGATAGTTTATAATGTGCTGTTGAAAAAATGTGCCATGTAATTTTCTTGGTCATTTTTCTGTTACAATTTTCGAGCCGCTCAATTTGGGAAAAGAGAGAACCCTGGAAAAAGCCGTTAAAGCTCATAGAAACAAGCAGCTAAACCATGAAAAGTTGAAACCCAAATACGAGAAGCCAGATTGATATAGGAACATGCACAAAAGGAGCATCAAAGTCCACAATATGTGCCATGGAAAGAGGATTAGTATGAAAATATTAGAACTACATTCCCATGCATCGCACCTTCTGGTAGAGTTCTAGGCAACAATGAATCAACCCACCACCACACTTGAATGAGCAGGCCAAAAAGAACAAGAAAATGGAAACTCTCAAGGGGAAAATCATCTAGTGAATTTAAAAAACCCCATACCTTCATATAATTTCCCTAGTGTCGAAGCGCCTCAAAAATTCAGGCTCTTTTTTTTTTTTTTTGTTTTCCAGGTAAAATAAACCCTGAGAAGCGAAGCTCAAAAGCAGAGAGTATTGCTTCAGCTTCACCCACAGAAACTTTTCAACATTTACTTCATAGGCATAGAAAATTCGCCATGGCATCTCACAGATGTGGAATTCTCAGTCCATCATGACTTCATTGATTACTCATTCCAGTGCAGCCCCGTAAACAACCACCATCATTCAGGTCATTATATCAAGAGGCCACCTGATTCTCACTTGCTTTGTAATAAAGCACCTTCTGTACATAAAACATCATGTAGCCTTGAGCAGCTCTCACGATATTCTCGTTGACTTGAGTGATCCAAGCATCATCACACTTGTACCATTGATTACTTAACCGTAAATAGGTCACATAGTGACCAGCATCAAGTTTACCTGCGTGTGTGACGACAGCAAACAACTCAAACTCTGATGACATCTCATTTGAAGCATCTGGTTCATCTCCATCAAATGGGAAGATCCTGTTACCAAACCGACTCCTCAAAATTGAAGAAGAAAGATAAGGTGTCATGTCCAATGAAAAAGGGAATTGCAGATACCGGTCGATTTTCCTTGACATTTTACGTATTGAAGAATGCTCAAATCTTTTGATGTGAAAGCAAGAAACCAAAGGAAGCTTTCTTATAGACATCTGTTTGAGAGATTCCTGCCTCACCTGACATTGTTGGCAGAAGAACTTTTGGTCAGACCCCAATCTCTCAGGTCTAGTAAATCGATCCAAACACCCCATAAGGGTAGATATCCCACAGTTCTGGCCTGGAATCTTGCAATCTGCCTCACCATTGCAAGAATAATGTGACTTCATAGAAGATGCCTTTCCAGAACCTGCTTGCTGAGGCTCTAAATCCAGTGATATGTCCACGCATGGGTCATACGTAGTAGAGGTGAAACCACAAGCCATGCACATAACATCAGAGCGCAAGATGCCGGAAAAAACTCTATGAGCGATACAACAGTCTCCATGCCCTGCACTTCAAGGAAAAAAGAGTCATCAAAAACAATTCATAGGATAAACATTTAATCAAAACAAATTCCTTTATAAAATGAATGGGTATACAAGAGCATCCGATCACTTCTTGAAACACACAACACTGCTTTATGGAAGAATGAAAGAATCTATCTTGAAATTTTCCTACTTAATAAATGATGCAATTGGCTGTAATTGGGACATGCAGTTTTTGACAGAGCATACAAGCCCGCACCATATCAAATTTAGTGTAATCATAAAATGAACAACAGTTACTTGCTCAATAATTTTGACCGACTGCCATGCTGGATCAGAGATACACTACTTCCCTCTTATTTTCCAAAATGAGCTCCCCTCTTATTTTCCAAAATGAGCTCAACTCATCTAACTGTTCATTTACATTTTATATCATATTTAACAACTTTACATATTGCGTACCAGCAAAATAAATGACCACCAAATTGGACAACGACAATCAAATGATTACCAAGAAATTAACAGATGATTGACCTTGGAATAAAAGAGGCAAGTGGCAAATTTCCAACAGTTTTACCACAGCAAATCTAATAACAGGAAAAGTATGAGATTTTAATTTCTTAAATTATGATAGTGAAGCTAATGCAACGATCTGTCTTTATTCTGGATCCAGGATTGGCTTTGTTTTAAGAGAAGGCCCTAACCATTATAAAGGAGGGATTAATATGAGTATTAGACAGGTCAGAATCCTAAGATGAAACCAAGAAGGCTGGAAAATAGTGGACTTACTGGAGCAAGGCAGATGACATCGTCAAGTCTGCATGTTGATGTTGAAAATTAGCCTAAATCTGGGAGCACTTCTCAACTCCTAAGCGAATAACAGAGACCTAAACCCACATCCTGCAGTTAAAAGTTGTGGACACTAATTAGATTTCAAGTATTTTGGATCACTTTGATCAAAGACAAGTGCTACAAATAAAAACAAAAGGGTCACTCCCTATCATTCCTCAATCAAAAGGATGTGCAGGATGTTCTGAAGTCCTCTAAGGTTGCCTCCTATTTTTGCCACAAAGAAAGCCACCTAATCGCTAACTTTACCAGATTAAGACATCTTCAAGTAAACAACCAGCTTAACATTCCAACAAGATTAGCGAACCACAAGTATACACCATCAAATTTAACAGGTCAGCATACTGTAATGTTGTTTTGTGCTATATTCTTCCTGCACAATTTTGGTCATTTAAGTAGCAAAAGCACAGGAAGAAACTCATTTAAATCAAAACAAGCTTAATCACTCAACCAAAAATCAATCTTCCCAACAAACACCCTGGACATCCTCGTAATGGAGAAAAAGAACAGAACATCAGTGTCACTCAACAGAAAATAGAATCTTAGTGAAAAAGAAAACAAACCAGAAAATAGAATCCGGTAAACATATGCATTCAGCAAGGGCGACAAGTCAAGACACAATCAGTATTGCAATCCTGCTAAACTGCGTTTTAATCATATTTAGTAAGACATTGATCTGGCTGGAAGATAGAGGAAATTATTTACCTTGAGTGCGGGGTTTGCGACCATCCTTTTCCACTTTTTCATGGATACCATCAAGCATGGAAATAAAAAATTCATGTGCATCCTGTTGTTCATAACTTGCCAAATTGGACGCATGCTGCCACCAACTGCAGAAGATACAATAATGCAAAAAGAAGAAAGAAAGAAAAAGATAAGAGCGCCAAGTAGCAAGCAAAATCAGATCCAGAGGTAAACAATCACACCCGTATTCTTTAAAACCAAAAAATCTAAAAAGAATTAGTATTATAATATACAAGCATTACCTATACAAAAATTTAGCAGGGCTATAAGGCATCCGATCGCCGGAAAAAACAGCCGAAAATATAGCATCCAAATCACAAGCCAAACACAAGTGTGCATTCTTGTTACCATTACTAGTATTAATAATAACACCATTGTTAATATTAACGTTAATATTAATATTATTCTTCAGCTGCTGACAATAATATCTATTATGCCTATCACTCAAAAAATAATTCCTCAACGGCGGCGTATGAAGCAAAGCTTGTAACACCGAATTCATAAAACATGTGTTCCCTAAGTTATTCAATCCTCTTAGGCCACGCGGCATATCAGAGCTGTAATCTAACGGACTCGACCTCGATTCCATTGCCACGCGATCTCGCGCCTCGGGGGACCACGCTCGGTATTCTACCCTCCGTCTCTTGCGGAGATTTTCAGGTATAATATTGGTAAACGACGCCGTTTGTGACAATACAACGGCCGCGTCGAAATCACGGTCGTAGACCTGATCACGGCAGAGGCAGCAGAATAGCTCTGCCCGATCTACGTCCACTGCGATCTCATGACCTGGTGACATGGCGTGGGATTCCGCATGGGATGGACTAGGATGCGCGTGACAGGAGATTGCGGCACATGTTACGCATGCGTAGAGGCGAGGGAGGGACGACTCACCACACGCGCCACAACGCGGGACTTCGGAGGGATCCCGACGTATAGCAGCGCGGCCTCCGGGCGATTTTACACGGAGGCAATCTTGGAGGGCGCGGAAGGCTTTGGAGCCGTTACGGGAGCGGAACTGGAGTAAATGATGACAAGGGGAAGGGAAGATCTGGCCGTTGGACCGGTGGGACATGGAGGGAGATTAGGGAAGTGTGGTGGCGGTAGATGACGGTGGAAACCCTAGATTTGAAGAATAACATAAGAGTCATGTGATGAGAGGCGATCAACGGCTACGATCGAAGGAGCAGTGAGTCATGGAAGAGAGTGTAGTGTTTGGTGCTTTTTGTGTACAGAGATTATTGCACTTTTTTGTGCATTTAATTGGAATTGGAACAATCTTTTATTACTTACTACTTTCCTTTTTTTTAACTTTTATTTATTTGCCTACCCAATCAACTTAATTACTTTTTCATTTCAACCAATTGCTCTCTTTAATCTATTATTATTCCTTGCACTTTAGTGATTAATTTAATTATACAACAATGGAAACATCTTCATGGGAGCTCAGGTTGATTGCTTCTTTAGCTATCATGGGGAAATACTCACAATTGCCTGTTTCAAAAAGGTCTGCTTCAATGATATGCTCATGTGCTCCTTTGGTGGGTATGATTCATCTGCTTGGGACCCTGCCACCCAAAAGCAATGAAAGCAAGCCCAACTTGCCTGACCCAACAGACAAATGGAATCCTGCTTCCGTTTCTTTCCAAGCAATTTGGCGTCCCCCACGTAACCATTAAAGGTTTTTTCATGATGATTGCTCCGAGTTGAAAATGACAAGTATTTTCGACTACAAGTTTCAAACGACGGAGCAACAAAAGCTCCAAGTTCTTGGATTAGATGGAACAAAGCAGGCGCCCAAACGACAGCGTTTCCTGCACTCAAGTTGCTCATTTCCGGCTTGTTCGTCACTTCAGCCGGGACTTGGAAAGCCCTGTAAAAATAGCTTGACCTGTACTAATCAAATTTCGACGTTTGGCTAATGACTACAAATTATATATGGTGTCTATCAATCATAAACCAGCGAACCTGCGAATAATTAATATCTGTTGGGAACTTGACGGGCAAGATTGGCA
The DNA here is from genome assembly GCA_948192965.1 of Dalechampia spathulata. Taxonomy (NCBI): domain Eukaryota; kingdom Viridiplantae; phylum Streptophyta; class Magnoliopsida; order Malpighiales; family Euphorbiaceae; genus Dalechampia; species Dalechampia spathulata. The sequence goes on from CANYBF010176524.1 coordinate 56,044, forward strand.
AATCAGGTTGATGATGAAATTAGTGGATAAGGACTCGGGCAGGCAAGTGAATTCGGACAAGAACTTGAAATGCTTAGTCCAATAATTTGGGTTGAGCCAAGGATACGCAGCCGATTTCTATCACCAATGTCCAAAACATGGAAGGCCCATGATTTGTACGCCTCATTCTTGACAATTACTCAAAGCACCAGTGAACCCTTTACCGACTTACTCACATCCTGTCCAGCAGTGTTTGTCTGATAATTTCTGTTGATGCTTTTATACATATAAAATATATTCAATTTGCTTTCTCGATCAATTCTCAAGTTTATGTGATTTCCCTTACGAAAATATCAACCGAGGAACTAATAAGCAGAAGAGAGAGCCGGCCTGTTTTGTCTTTCTACGCGCAGGCACGTTGGATGACGTTACTTGGGCACAGGCAGCTCTCTAATTTGATAATACTGGCACTTACCCTTTCTTCTACCGATTCTTGGTTTATCGGTCACTGAACTGAAGGACTTCTTCAGCCAGAATTTTTAAATCACAACCTGTGAAAGATATTTGGTTCTTTGCCAGCCAATAATCTAATTAAGAAAGGGTATAGAGTGATGGTGGTGGGGAAGCAGTTTAGGGTCCACTAACTTGAGGATTTTTTTTTTTTCCATTGCTTTTGGAGCGGTAATAGATTTCCCATCAGTTGACCTGTAATCTGCTAAATAAACAAATTTGGAACAGATACATTAACAGTTGGAATATAGTTTTCGCAGAGCACATGACTGCTTAGCTTTCTCCAGATTTCACTATCTGTGTTTGTTATTATTCAAGAAAATGCCAACCTGGAATTTGTTTCATTCTACCGAGTTGTTTTCCGATTTAAGGTCATCCTTGGCTGCCTCTTTTCCTCTGCTTTTTCCACGAGCATTAACCTGGTATGCTGTTTTAGAGAGGGACCATTTTCAAGGCTGTGGAGTCAATAGCTACCAGTCTTCAGCTTCTGTCATAGGTGTAACGTATAACAACCCCTCAAACACGTTTCATCTTTTTTTTAATTGACATAAGGCATTAAGACCGTACTAGACAGACTAAAACAAAAGAAACAGATTTTCAAACCATAACAACTTGTCAAATTATCATAAGTCTCGTATATTTTATGAGAGAATCGAGACATGTGTCGATCTGATTTAATACTTTCTCTATGAAGTTATAAGTGGTTGGAAGGAAATATCACATGGAAGGTACAATTCCAGGTAACAAAAGGATGAATGCTTGGATGGAGCAGAGATTATAAGGTTATGACAGTTGACAGTTTGAAGTTAAAAGTGTTGAAAAGTCAAAAATGTGGGCTGTGGGAGTTGGTGGCTGACGTGCGTGGCTCCTTCCTATGCATTTTCTCAATCCCACATCGGGAGTAAAAGGGGAAGGAGGGGAGGGTTTTGATTATAAATTAAACCCCTCCCC